>JASAMZ010013855.1:0-13995 GCA_030248115.1 Linhomoeus sp. GSCO2_2 | reverse complement strand
TGACTCGATTGGATTGGATTCGATTATCTCATTGGATCCACTCCCACTCACTGCACCCATGGATTGGACTCACTGGATTGGATTATGGATTCTCCCCACGCCATCCCACTCCACTCCATGGCGTCCACCGTGACGCCTGAGGAGGAGGGACCGAGGAGGCAGGAGGAGGAGGAGGAGGATCTACAATGAAGCATTCACTGCATGCATCTATCTACATAACATATTTTGAATTGCCAGGTTGTGTGAGAGTTGGACACACCAGCTTTGTATTAGAAGTATTAGAAGACTAATTATTTTGACCGTCCAACAGAGGCAGCAAATTAATTCTGTGCGAGAGGGGGGATCGAACCAACGACCTCGGGATCTGTAGTCCAACGCCATGACTGACTAGGCCACAATGAGTCGCGGCAATTTGTCACAAAACGCCCACACAAGTTTGTTGCAGGTGCTCGGAAATGTGCAGCATCATACAGTGCAGTGCGTTCTCTCTGGCCAGCTTCACATCTGCTGTCTACTGGGCCTATGTGCTGTTTCTACCCAGCTGCCAACGCAGCTTTGTCTCCAAGTACATGGAGGGCGCTGAATGCCATGCTTATCCCATAATCAACGGTTTTTCTGCGGGCAAGTTCGCAGATAACGTCCTGGGATATGATGGAGTCTTCGTTCTGCGCATGATTGCCTTGCACGCAGGGGACTTTCCATGTTTCGAGGTCTGCAAGGCTCTGATGAAGGGGCGCGATGCGAATGAAGAAACTCTGATGAATGGGTGACACAACACTACTTGTAATATCAAGAGAGTGGAGAGGAAGCTACATATACCGTATTTCCCCGATTAGAACCCCATCCCTCGAATAGAACCCCCCCTCGAATAGACCCCCACCCTACAGGCCCCTCTGAAAAATACAACCCCTGGGGTTCTATTCGGGGAAATACGGTATACCTACAGTACTGTTAGCAGCCTGTTCCTTTGCGAACGAAGAAGCGTTTGTGCATGCGTTGACTTTGACCTTTTTAGCGCAGTTGCATGTAGGTCTTCTCTTCTCATTTTGGATAGAAATGACAGCTCATAAAATGAACGGAAAGTGGGAGGCTCAAATATCAAACTTGGTCCTCTGATTCGTAGTGCAAGTGCGTTGCGTATGATTAGGACTCTGAAGGTCGAACGAAACAGGAAAACCCATAAACACAGAGAGCATTTCGCCTCCATGAACTTTCGTTTGCGACCGTAACAAATGACCAAAGCAACGTTGGCTAAGTATTGCATACTTGGCGTTACTGCCAGTAATAGTATCGTCCAGTTGCTTGCTCATTGAAAACTGACGTGATTAATGCTAGCATTCCGTCTAATATACTCGCTCTGCTAACCAGCCTCACCGGCCTTCTACGGCTAGAGAATACCAAATTTCATTTCAATTCATCTTTCTCCGCCATACGTACTTTGTCAGTAGGTTATTCCACATTATTGGAAGCAGAGTCAGGCTCAAAATGAATTTCCGCGTTTTGAGCATAGCTCTGACGCTGACGGCTGCACTCGTGGCTTATCAAGTGGAAGCCAGGAGGTACATACTTGTCACAGTGTCAACGACTTATGTTTTTCTTTGCATTTCGAAAATTCTTGATTCATGATCATTTGCACAAAATAGGCATTACATAAAATGCTGAAATTGAGTAGGTCATTCTTTTAGTCTGCTGTCGAACATAGTACCGTTTTAGTCTGCTGACCAAACGCGGCTTCTGGAACCACCTTCAAAACATCGCTTGGAACCGCGCCGACTGTCGACTAGCGTTTGAAGAATGCCGGTCCGAGCTCGGTATGCTGCAAAACCTTCAGTGATCTTTAGGGATGATTTGGATGCAGTACATACATTCGTTCCTGTTCAGAATGTCTGAAAATCTCTGTGCAATGTAAGGTGTACCGAATTCAGCCGGCCTGTCAAGCAACTGCTGCTGGGGCTACATCTGCGTGGCAACAGGGCTAGATGGAAGCCGCTGCATGGGCTAGCACGGACAGAATGAATAGCTCAGGACTTCAACGATCACAGTGTATCCTTTGAGTTCCTCCTTTTATGTTGTGATTGCCATTTCTATCGTTGATCAGACTAAGCGCTTCAAAGATCGCATGACGCTGGAAGGCCGCAAGTAGAGAGAATATTTTGCCTTTTATGAACTTTCGTTTGCGACCGCAACAAATGACCAGAGCAACGTTGGGTGAAATATCGCTTGGCATCTACATACCTACCTACCAAGCAGCCGTCCCTTGCTTGCTCATGGGGAAACCAACATGATTAATGCTAGCATTTCCGTCTAATATACTCGCACTGCTAAGCGTCCTCGCATGCCTTCTACTACTGCTCTATTGCTAGGGAATAGAAATTTCATTTCATCCCCCCTTTCTCCGCCGTCCGTGTCTTGTCAGTCGGCTATCTGCACATATGTACTGTGTTAAAAGCAGAGACAGAATGAATATGCACGTTTTGAGCGTCGCCCTGGCGCTGACTTCTGCACTGATAGTTCCTCAAGTGGAAACCAGGAGGTTATTGTCACAGTGTTCAGAACTTTCCTTTGCATTTCGGAGATTCTTGTTCACATGAAGATTTTTTTAACAAAGAACTTTGAATTGAAATATACATTATGGTAGTTCATCATTTACATGCAGTTTGCTGACAAAGCGCGGCTTCTGGAACCACATTCAAAACATCGCTTGGAATCGCGCCGACTGTCGACTGGCGTTTGAAGAGTGTCAGGTTGAGCTAGGTACATCTTGTAGAATCTTCTTTGTGATGTACATACAGTGTACGTCAGGCCTTCCAGATTTGTTTGTAAGGAGGCTTTGCTGTTTGGGTTGGAGAGGCGGTGGGGAGCTACACATGTATGTTCGATAGAAAATTAGACGAACCAGTTTCAGGTTCAGTTTGGGTACATGCAGTCAGTTAGTTGAAACTAAACTGAATTGAAGCTGCAAGGAATGTCATATCTGAAACTCTGTTTACTATCAGCTGTCTACACCTGAAACTATCGCTTAAATGAGTTTTACTTCGTTTCACTTCTTTACTGTTCAGGAGGGCTGTCGAGCACCTGCTGCTGGGGATACACCTGCGTGGCAACTGGGCTAGATGGGAGCCGCTGCATGGGCTAGTACAGACCAACCGAACAGCTCAGGACTTGCCTGACCATTTAGCATTATTGGAGTTCCTTATGTCGGATTGTGATACAATGCCTTGACAATCACTGATAGCCATCGCAACAAGTTCTGTCTTCTCTCACGCGTGACGTTTATGATCGTCCTGTCTTCGCTGATTCGCGGCAGTTCGGCACTCAACAACCCTTGCAGTTGTCGTCTTCTTCCTTCCCAAGACGTGTAGGCGAAACCCCTGTCGAAACTCGCTGGCCATTGCCTGAGAGGCGCTCTGCTGCGCAACGCCTACTGTACATAAGTTGATAGGACGCGTTGGCAAATGCGACCAGTACTGAGTACAGTATGCGCTCTCAGAGTAGGCCGTTGGCATTAGGCTTAGACGAAGGCATAGGCTTAGGCTTTGGCTTTGTCTTGGGCTTACTGCAGGCTTAGGTTTATGATCATCATTCTTGAATCGCTGCGCAGCAGTCGCCAGAAAGACAAAGAGATTGGCCCCGCCATTGACCAGCGATAACGTCGCAGTGAGTGGTGCGAAGCGAGCGAAGTCGGCCTCCGTCAGTCGGCGTCTCATCGCCACTAGAATGGCGGAACGGGCGAAGGTCGTGAGGATGAACAGACCGAGCACCACCCCGATGCCTCGGCTGACGCGCGACTGAATTGTAAAGTATGGTTCTAGCCGGTGGCACACCCTCAATTCCAGCGAAGAGCTCGCCTGATATGTCCGGTCGATGTCGTCGTCGCCCTTGCCCGTTCTCTTCTCCGCAAGAATGCGCCCTTCCAGGACAAGCAACTGGACGATGTACAACGCGATGATGGCCGCATTGGCCAACAATAACTTCAACTGGTTGTAGCGCCTGAAATAGGGTAGTGGATGTCAAGCGTGCCTGCACTTCAAGATGTCGTTTACATCGCAGTTACCCTGCAGCACGTGACACCAACGAAACTGAAACAAACAAACAAACAAACGTGAAGCCAGCGGTGAATGATGGAGGCAGGGAACACTCCAGCGACTCTGGCTCGAAGAATCGATTCATATTGTAGATCATTGTAACTGTATGCAAACCGGCCTCGCACCAGCCAATGACGACCGTCAGAGCGACATATCGACTTCCCAATTTGGCGCGGTAAAAGATAGGAGTTGTCATAGCTAGAACGCGGTCTGCTGCTATGAATAAGCTGAAGTTTATGATTGTCCAGTGCGTAAAGAGAGTACTGAAAGTGAAGCACGAGCAATAAACGGTCAAGCTCGCTTCGTCTTCGAACTGGAACGGCTATCACAAAGCTCTCAATAGCTGTGAGTTCGTTTCGTGAGATTGTGGTATACATATGGAGCCAGATTTTGCTGATATTCTCTATTTATTATCGATGCTATAACCATCGATGCTGATATGCTATTATCGAGGGCTCTAGTTGCCATGTTACATATAAAACCTTGAGCTTTGTGAAAGGGGTCCCTGAATCAGCTTTCTTAGAAAGCGTAGAGCAAATCGGAGGGCAAAAGTCAGTCCGAGCAGCAGGTGCGCTATTGCCAGGTTTGTTACGATCAGCCAGGTCTTTTGATGAAGTTTCTTGTGCTTGTAAACCACCAGACAAATCAGCAAGTTAGATAGAGCCATGGCGATTCCAGGAACTACCAACAGTCCGTTGAGCCTGATTCGGAAACTGGGGTCTATTGGCCAGTTACCGGAGACGTTACCAGTCATGATGACACAGTTGCATTGTGACTGCAGCAATGTGCACTGGCAAATGGGTGTTGTGCTTTCTGCTTACTCAAGACAGAAGAAGGTTGGTTAGACTGTTGCGAAGTATGTGAGGTGTAGTGTGTTGGGAATAGAACTGCACTTTGTTATTGAATGCAGTATGCCCGACTCTCCAAACAAATAGAACTTTTAATGACGTGCGTCGCTGCGCTACGCGTAACAATCGTTGCTTGCCAGCTGCTAGTGCCCCGTCCCCTTTGGCCTTTGTGCCCTACCAGAGCGGTCGTCGCCTCAACACTCTAGGGATCTAAGACGAAGCTCAGGAGCGCTGGGCAAAATCCCGATTGGTGTCATTAACTTCTCACTTTCTTCTTCTTCTTTCAAGATGTTTCTCGAATCAACAATCTACTAAGGGGCACGAGGTTTGGTGTGGCCATTGGAGCCAGGAGTGCCGCAGACAGTCAATTCAACACTGACGAGATCAGAAGATTCGCTTCTAATTGAGCCCCATTTCTTCAAATGCTCTACATAGAAGCAGTGGCACGACACTCTACCTTGGAGTGAAACTCCTTCGATTTCGAACACGACAACATATCCAAGTGTTTCGGTTAAGCAACTGGTTGCGCAACAGCTGCAGTGATCGTTTGCAGGATTCGAACGTGCTCTGAGCGTTAAGGAACTCCAACGAACTAGACTGACCCAATATTGCTTTCCAGGTACATCTACACACATTCCATTTCTCGTCCTCTGCGACTCTAAAATCTGCGACAACCACCAAACAATGACGCAAAAGGAATCTTTGCAAGTGCGGAAATTGTCTTGTCCACTTTCATTTTTCATCCATTTCATCGATCTTCGATCAATTTCATCAAAAGGCAGTCGCTCCACTTTCTCAATCTCGGTAAATAGCAATTTAACTCTTTGCTATTTGAAAGAGAAACATTTGTCGAGATTTGTACAAATCTTATGCAGTTGACCGGTTCGAACAACGCAAACGCTACGTACTGTACATATGTACTCTAGGCCATGTGACTAGGAAAGGAACAAAACAAATCGCGAGGTGCCCATTGCACTGAGGTCACACAGAGTCGCTGCACACTGTCACATCTCGTAATTCGAGCCACAAATTGCACCGCCACCATCGGAATTCATAGATAACTTCTTTATCATTTTCTCCAGGTTATAGGCTCTAATAGGGCCATAGAGAGCCAGAGGAATGCGCAGCTGGAAAGCGTAGCCTAGCGACGCGCCTCATTAGGTTCTATCTGTTTGAAGGTGAAGTTGTATTGACTTCTTTCGATAACAAAGTGCATTGCTGCACACGACGACCCCTCCCTCCCCCTCCGCCATGTACAGCAACCAGAGAAAGATCCACCTTTCTTGAGTCTCCAACCATCATAACCATAACCATGAGCCATAACTTCTCCGGCAACTCTCCAGAAGACCGTGGCTTCCAGGTAGGGATCAGCGAACTGTTGGTGGTCCCAGGAATGGCTGTGGTTTTGACGAACTTGTTGGTGTGTCTGGTTGTGTATAGGCACAAGAAGCTTCACGAAAAGACCTGGATGTTTGTAGTGAATCTGGCACTGGCAGACCTGCTGCTGGGACTGGGCTTTGGCCTCCGCTTTGGCCTTCGGTTGCTGAGGAGATTGATTCACGGACCTCTTTCGCAAAATTGAACTGCTTGATTTGAAGACCAGAATCAATGTACCTTCGTACCTAGCCTTAGAATACAGTACTGCGAAACGAACGTACGTGTAAGCGCCAACCAGGTGGGAGGACAGAATGTGTGGTGGTGTAATTACAACTAGAGGAAGGGGGAGGGGGTGGTCTGTGTCCCCTTGGAGAAAGGGGGAGGGGGGTAGGATGGAAAGTCATGTGGCTTAGGTGGAGTGTGGGGGGAGGGGCTTGCTTCACCCATGCCCGCCCCTACCCCTCCAAGTTGTACGAACGGGAGCAAACTCCAAAACATTGAGCAAGTTCGACCATAGTGAAGTGAAAGCGGTCCCAGTTCGAACAAGGAGCCAGCTTGACTGTCTATTGCTCCTGCTTCACATCCACCCATCTCTTTACATTTTGGACAGTCATAAATTTTAGCTTGTTCATAGCGATAGACCGTGTCCTGGCCGTGACAACTCCCATCTTCTACCGAACCAAATTAAGAGCCCGCTACGTCGTTATAACGATTACCACTGGCTGGTTGGAGGCTGTTTTGCATACAGTCTTGATGACGTACAGTCCCGGTCAGAAGTTGGGCCTCATATACCGCGGTATGCATGGTCACGCATGTAGGCCGTGATGCTCAGGCAAGCACGTTTACTATGCAAATATTTTACCGTAGTAATTAACCGATATCAAAGTCGTTTCGGGACCAAGGGCGCCCCAGTGTGTAATAATTTGAATCGCGCGTAATTGCCTGAGCATCAGGATGAACATCCACTGCATGTTGAATGAGGCCCGACTTCTGAACGGGACTGTATAATGTGGACGAGTTCTTCGATGCAGAATCGCTAGAGTGCTCCTCGCCTGCAGCCTTTACCGCTGGCTACACGTTTGTTTGCTTTGATTTCTTAGTGACACTGACTTCACATAGTACAACTCAAATAAGAACAAGCAAATTGATTGTCTGTAGAACAAAAGGATTTCAATGCGAAACTATCTACGCAACTACTGTACCCACCATCGCGATGCGAATGCATCTAAAAGACAGGCTTGCCATCTATGTACTGCGTTGTTTCAGGCGTTACAACCAGCTGAAGTTATTGCTGACAAACGCGGTGGTTGTTGTCCTCTACCTCGTCCAGTTTGTTGTCTTGGAAGGGCGCGTTCTTATGGAGAAGATGAAAGGCAAGAGTGCTGACGACATCGACCGAGCCTTTCAGGTGCGCCTATACAGTCGCTGCTATGCCTGTCGCAGCAATCCCCTATTTAGTCGCGCGTCAGCCGAGGCATCGGAATGGTGGTCGGCGTCTTCATCCTCACGACCTTTTCTCGTGCGGCCATTCTGGTGGCGATGCGAGGCCGACTGACGGAGGCCGACTTCGCTCGTCTCGCTCCACTAACTGGAGCTTTGTCGCTGGCCAGCAGCGGCGCCAATCTATTCGTCTTTCTGGCGACTGCTGCGCAACGACCTACCGATCGTTTGCACGGCGCCCTACCGGCGTTTGATCGTTTGCAGCGCGCTCATGCATGAATGAATTTTGACGGAATTTCATACTAATTGAGTGCCATGTGGAACCTAGATGTGTGTCAAGCTTCAGGCGCGTCCGTCGCTGCGAGTGGTTTTAGTCGGCGGCAAGGTCACCGTGCCCGATTTCCGTGTCTTCCAAGCAACGCCTGAAACTGGGCGCACATCTACAATGTTGGCACTACATTGGTGTGAAATGTCGTTGGAATCTGTTACCATGCGCGCTGCTAACAATGAAACACGCGACACATTCGACGCGGCACTCTGCATAAAGCGCGCTAGTCAGCATCGACAGTAGTCATTGCCGACTCGTTCGCTCTTACTGATGGCGTTGCGCAGCAGAGCGCCTCTCAGGCAATGGCCAGCGAGTTCCGACAGGGGTTCCGCCTATACGTCTTGGGAAAGAAGAAGACGACTACAACAAAGGTTGTGGAGCGGCGCACGAACGGCAGGCTCCAAGTGGAAGGCAATCGGCGTCCACTACACCGCTGAGAGAGGAAGATGAGTGAAGAAGTCGATATACCCACGTGCAGCAGTAGATCGAAACATCGGCTGACTGCAAGCGATGTCATGGGCCTTGAAATATCATATTGCATACGTCTCTGTGCATTTCTGAGCAAACAGAGTACCGTGTTATCCCGAAAAAGCGTTCCGGGGCGAACAAATGTGCATTTTGCTTCCTTGCGTTAATTGCTAACAAAGAATTGGCATATACCGTAAATCCTCCAATAAGCGCCCCCCCCCCTCGAATAAGCGCCCCCCTCCAACAAGCGCCCCTCCTAGAAGAAGGTTGAAAAAATAAGCGCCCCCCTCCAATAAGCGCCCACCTTTTGATAGTACCAGCAGTACTAGCACTACCACATGTGCTCTGTGACCATTCCTAACACAAGATTAGGCTACATATGACAGCACTACTACTAAATGCAGGTATTCTGATTAAAAGCCAAACAGTTTCAGCCTGAAATCTATGCAGATGTGCGCAAAAATGTGACAACAACAGGGAATTTTGGTGAAATTTTGGCACTCCTGAGGGCTCGAGTTAATAAGCGCCCCCCCTCGAATAAGCGCCCCCCTCGAATAAGCGCCCCCCCCCCCCCCCTCCAATAAGCGTCCCCCCCCCCCCTAGAGGTAGGTTGAAAAAATAAGCGCCCAGGGCGCTTATTGGAGGATTTACGGTAAGGTGGTTTCAGCGGCTGATTCGATTATCAATTCTCCATTTTGCATAAGAATTCAAATAAATACGCATTAAATGCCACTAAATATATTAATTAACTTGTACCACCAGTATATCGGTTATGCACTTCTATTGAGAACAAGCCGAGCACATGGTGTGTGGAAGTGCGAAACAGCATTGGATTAGACTTTCTAATAAACCGCCTGAGACGCTTATTAGGTTTGATTTTGCTCTCGGCGTAAGTGCGAAAACTTGGCGGATATTTTCAATCGTTTTGCATAAATTCACAAATTTTGACAATTCGACAATGACCGTGAGCTCTAGGTATATGTAAGCGTTTAGCATTTGCGGTGAACACTGCAGCTCTTTCGCTTCAATCATGTTTATTCAATGCTTCAGGTCCCATTGAGAAACCATATCCGTTCATCACCGTTACTCTGCTTTGATGTAGCCTGATATAGTTATTTCATATGGATGCTTCATGATCGGGTAGTTCGTAAACAACGTACCACTCGTCGGATAGCCGGTTTTATAAGTCCAAACAGCATCGACGTGGTTTTCAAATATGCAGCCCACCTGTTGTACAGAGAGTGACGTGAATGCTTCAAAAAATTGTTGGGGCTGGGTGAGCACAAGTGTCATATTGTAAGTAAACATAAATCCTCCAATAAACGAGCAGCCCTTTCCCCTCCTTAACCACCTCCGTGCACAGCTATACGTGTAACCGGGTGTGGGGTCTTTGGGGGGAGGGAGGGGGGAGCCGTTGGGGGGGGGGGGGGGGGGGAGGGCTCCAGCCGAAGTGCAAAAGTGCACTACCCTCTTATAAATATCTGTTTCATCAAGCATTACCTGACCGGTAAGCGTTTACACTACGCCTTAGCGATTGTATAGGTGGTGGCTTCATTGGGAAATTTTGCAGTATAAAGTTTTCAGTACAGACACATACTCTTCTTATGTAACAACGTTCGTAGCTTAGTAATGTGCGGCATTGGATGATCTCTACCACAACTTCTAAGCATATACTGTTGGTGGGTGTCAAATATGTGTACTGTCATACGTATATGTACCTCATGTGTGTACTGTCATACGTATATGTACCGCGTGATATTATGTGTACCTTGAGCACTATCTTGGCGTAGGGGTGACTCGCGGTGTCAGAGGCCACACCGTCACAAGTGAGAACGTTGTTTTTCAGCCCATTGGGGTCCTTCCTTTCTTGCCTCTTGCAGAATTCATCGTCGGCGCCACTTAATATGATGGTGTCCTCATCGATCACATCCATTGAAAGGTATTTCGGAAGGTAGCCTCCACCGCAGACTACGCGCAAGTATACCTTGGCGCGCGTTCTGCAGTCTATGCATTGTGACTCGACCAGTGACAGACCACAGGCGACGAGTAAGAGAATCGCCTGCAGGCAACGCATATTGCGCCTGAAGCAAGACTAAGTATTAATATACATAATAATATAAAATTAAGAGGGTGGCGAAGGAGTATTAGAAATCGTCAATGCATTACTCGCGACACTGATGACGAGACAATAATCTGACTGCGAAAGCCAGTGGCAGCAATTTGCAACAGATGCTGTCCAGAAGCGGATCTAGTGGGGGGGGGGGGGCGGGGGGGTGCGGTTGAGCAAAGAAATTTCGCCTGCGGCACCCTTTTTTCGCCCGGCCTCAGCCGGGCGAACCCCTACGAGAGCTTTGCGTCCGTGCGTGCGTGCGTTCGTTCGTCCGTCACGCTCTCAGATCTCGGCGTCGGTAAGTTGTAGGAAGGAGATCTTGGGCTCTACGGAAAGGTCTTGACTCACTGATCATTCAGCTAAGAGACTTCGAAATTCAAAAGTTTGAATTGCGCGCGCTACAGTAACCCGAAGCTTCAAACTGAAAACGGCTATTACTCGCTCGTCTTACGTCGTAGAGCGGCGCGCGATAGGTCAACTAAAAGGTTTCGACGTGCTCTTTCGTTTGGCTTCAAAACTTTTGTTAATTACGCAAACACGCAACACGACAAGCGACATTCTCGCGTTTTTAACGCAGAAATCGCTCTAACTCGCTCAGCGTGCGTCGTAGGGAGATGATCTTGGGTTGGTTGGATAGCTCTCGACTCACTGATCATTTGTTCTTCTATTGGTCGAAACTCAAAAGTTTGAATTTCGGAAGCTACAGTAACCCAAAGGTTTAAAACGCAAAACTTATCTAACTCGCTCGTCTTCCGTCATAGAGAGACGATCTTGAGTTCGTTGAATAGGTTTCGGCACACTGATAATTCCGTTAAGAGAAGTCGAAATTTAAAAGTTTGAATTGCGCGCGCTACAGTAACCCGAAGGTCCAAAGCGCAAAACGGCTCTAACACGCTCGTCTTACGTCGTAGAGCGGCGTGCGATAGGTCAACTAAAAGGTCTCGGCGTACTCTTTCACTTGGCGTTAAAAATTTGTTAATTACGCAAACACGCACCACGAAAAGCGACATTCTCGCGTTTTTAGCATAGAATTCGCTCTAACTCGCTCAGGGTTTTCTTCCGTCGTAGAGAGACGATCTTGAGTTTGTTGAATAGGTTTCGGCACACTGATCATTCCGTTAAGAGAAGTCGAGATTCAAAAGTTTGAATTTGGTGAGCTACAGTAACTCAAAGGTTCAAACAGCAAATCGGTCCTAACTCGCTCGTCTTACATACGTTGTTGAGCGGCATTCGTTCGACCGTTTGAAAGCTTACGTTGAGGCAGTTGTTGAACGGTCATTCCTAAAGAAATACTTTTGTTTTTTAAACCCTTGTCTGACGATCAACTTTGTCTGCTAGAAAAATTAATCCCGGGCGATCCCAATGTTGCCCTGCAACAACCGCTCAGAAATGCGTGTGTCTTGCGTAAAAATAATCCCGGGCGATCCCAATGTTGCCTTGCAACAACCGCTCAGAAATGCGTGCGTCTTGCTCAAAAAATTAATCCCGGGCGATCCCAATGTTGCCGTGCAAGAACCCCTCAGAAAGGAGCGTGTTAGAAGTAGCGCATGAATAGTGGACTCCGGGCGGGCGCGCGTCATATCGGAAAGGCTTCGAAATACTTTACAAAAGTAATCCACTCTTTTACTCTTCCACTCTAAAACACTCACAAACCACTCTGTATAAAATAAAACAACTAAACTTTTTAAAACAGCTTGTTGGCGACTTTGTGGCGATTTTTAGGTTTTTTTCGCCCGGCCTCAGCCGGGCGAACCCCTACGAGAGCTTTTCGTGCGTGCGTTCGTTCGTTCGTTCGTCCGTTCGTTCGTTCGTCACGCTCTCAGATCTCGGCGTTGGTAAGTCGTAGGAAGGAGATCTTGGGCTCTACGGAAAGGTCTCGACTCACTGAGAATTGCGCTAAGAGGTTTCGAAATTCAAAAGTTTGAATTACGCGCACTACAGTAACCCGAAGGTTCAAACTGAAAACGGCTCTAACTCGCTCGTCTTACGTCGTAGAGCGGCGCGGGATAGGTCAACTAAAAGGTCTCGACGTGCTCTTTCGTTTGGCATTAAAACTTTTGTTAATTACGCAAACACGCAACACGAAAAGCGACATTCTCGCGTTTTTAACGCAGAAATCGCTCTAACTCGCTCAGCATGCGTGGTAGAGAGACGATCTTGCGTTGCTGGATAGCTCTTGACTCACTGATCATTTGTTCTTCGATTGGTCGAAACTCAAAAGTTTGAATATCGCGAGCTACAGTAACCCAAAGGTTCAAACAGCAAATGGGCCCTAACTCGCTCGTCTTACGTTGTAGAGTGGCATTCGTTCGACCGTTTGAAAGCTCACGTTGAGGCAGTTGTTGAACGGTCATTTCTAAAGAAATACTTTTGTTTTTTTAAACCCTTGTCTTACGAACAACTTTGTCTGCAAAAATAATTAATCCCGGGCGATCCCAATGTTGCCTTGCAACAACCGCTCAGAAATGCGTGTCTTGCTCAAAAAATTAATCCCGGGCGATCCCAATGTTGCCCTGCAAGAACCTCTCAGAAAGGAGCGTGTCAGAAGTAGCGCATGAATAGTACACTCCGGGCGGGCGCGCGTCATATCGGAAAGGCTTCGAAATACTTTACAAAAGTATCCACTCTTTTACTCTTCCACTTTAAAACACTCACAAACCACTCTGTATTAATAAAACAACTCAACTTTTTTAAAACAGCTTGTTGAGCTTTTTTCTAACATTACAGACCAAAACTTGACTAAAAATTTCGCGTGCAGGGTCATTTTAGGCAAATTTGTTTTCGTAACGAAAGTATCCAAAATCGGAAAAATTTTTTGCCTGCAATATTTTCTGAGCAATTTCGTAACTCTCTACACGTATGTATGAGCAAAAATTTTAGCCTGCGGCGCAAGAGATTGAATGCAATATTGCAGCATCTTGGACCCCAATGTGGCACAAAATTTCCGCCACCCCCAATCCAAAATCCTGGATCCGCCACTGCTGCTGTCAGTCAAGAGTTGACTGACTCCCAAGTTAAATATTGCAGCATTCAAATCATGGTTGGCGCGGCAGCGCCAAACCATAATATGTTCCATCCAGGCCGTGCGCACCTTTTCCAATCGTCACGATGTTTGTTTCTCGGGCTGCACGTAACGTAATCGGCTGAAATTTGGTACACTAAAGGACTTTATCATAAACAGATTAAATTCCAAATTTGGTGAACATCGGTTAAGTGTAGCGAAAGTTACAGGCGCAAAAAGGATCGCGGCGCGTTTCTTGTCCCACGGGCGGGGGGTGAATTCTTCTCCGTCNCNTNCTTCTCCTCCTNNTNCNTNANTCGCTCTAACTCGCTCANNGT
>JASAMZ010013854.1:0-24813 GCA_030248115.1 Linhomoeus sp. GSCO2_2 | reverse complement strand
GGGCCAACCACCGTCGCAGGGTCGCTTCCTCACGGCTCCTCAGCAGAATCCCGTGTCTCTGAGCAACGGCTTTCCACCACAACCGGTCACGAATGGAGCTGTTCCTCAAGCAAACATGGCGAGTCCAGGCGCTTCCACCATGCCGGCGCTTTCGTCGCAGCCGCCGTTGGCTGCGTGGTCACCTGGAGCAACTGGCGTGGTACGCCTCCCAACGGCAATAGTGGCGTCGTGAACCAATCAAATTGTGTGTCGTTGCAGGCGTCGTTCCCTCCTCCCTCGCTGCCCGTCTTGGCGCCGAACACGAACGCGTCAGCAGTCCCCAAGAGTCCCTGGCACGTGGGCCTCAACACTAGCAGCGTGGTTCCACCGCCTGCTGCTGCATCTGACGGACAAGCCCAGCCCTCGCTGCCTCCCGCCTGTTCCGCCGTCTGGCGCCGACGACGCTGCAGCCTCAACAGCCGGTGGGCGCTGCGCCGGCGCACTTCTCGCATGGAGGTGGAAGCTTCACGCCCCTCCCTATCAACCAGCCGCTGCCGCCCCCAACGCGGCCGCTCTTTCAATCTCGCAACACCTCTCATCAACCGCTGGCCCCCTCTTCTGCCGCCCCGGAGCAGGCGTCAGCATTAGTGGCTGCGCAGAACCTTCGTCCCAAAGGGGCAGCAACCAGGCGCTTCTGATGGACGCTCTGCAGCAACAGCAGCCGGCGGCGCCGGCCGCGGCAGCGCCCAATTCGACGACGACGATGGATCCGCTGGCCGGCATTGATCCCCACTGGTGCCTGAATAAGATCTAAGCGTTCTCTCGACATGCATAGTTTGTTCTTCTGGGCTCGTTTGGTGCTGTGAAGTGAACTACGGTACAGTATGTTCCCTGTCTCTGACCTGTATGATATCCATGATTATTCACCTGTCATCTATTCTTCTGCCAACTGTTCGCTGGGTGTGGGTGTGACATGCGTGCGCGACGCTTATTCTTTTGACTGCCTGGCTTGCCAGGTGTGAGTATACTGGTGAGTATAGTCGTCCCACCGACGCACCTTGACGCTGCAAACACGAACCGGCAGCAACAGCTTGACCCTGCGCAAATACGGTTCTAACTACAACTATTTTTTTTTAGTTTTGCAACTCAGTTTTCCAGCGTTCGCGTCTTCTGGATTTTGTTTGTCTACCAATGCGGAGCCGGAGTCGCCTCTGATTCTCGCGATAAGGCGGCGACGCGCGCCGCCACTCGAGCTATAGACAGAAAGACGGCGGCACTTGTAGTGTACTTACAATACGTTACAACAGTTCAAAATATGAACACGTTTCGCAGTCGGCGGTTCGATTCCCTGGCGATGGAAGGCGACGCCGACGCCGTTGTCGCCTGCGACCAGACGCTGGCGGCCGACATTGGCGCCGCCGTCTTGAGCGAAGGCGGTTCCGCTGCCGATGCCGCGATCGCCGTCGCCGGCGCACTCAGCGTCCTGCAGCCTATGACTTGTGGATTGGGTCGGTTCGGCAGACGCTGTTGCCAGTCTTTGAGCCATTCAAACGGGTTGAGAGTAATGCTGTCGTGGTCGCCTTTTCCGGTGGTGACGCCTGGGTGATGTACTACGACGCGAAGACGAAGAATATCTCGTGCCTTGACGGCAGCGGCCTGACTCCGGCGGCGTTCACGAAGCAGAAGGTTGCGCTTACGACCTTGAGTTGATCACGCGAAGCGATGGCTTCCTTCATGCTGTCGTTCTTGCGTAGCTGGCGGAATTGGGCTTCGACGGCTGCCGAACGGGGAGGCCGCGGGTGGGTCACGGTCTGTCGGTCATCGCTCCCGGAGCGGTCGCCTGCTGGTGCGATCTGCACGAAGCGAAGTCGAACGGCCTCCACTCCCTCTCGCGCCTTCTGCAACCGGCGGCCGACCTGGCCGTCCGAGGCTTTCCCATGTCGGACTTTGTAGGTGGCGCGCGACCAGTGGTGTCGCCAGACAAAAGCGTTTGAAGGCGGAGTGATCCTATTTCCATTGTTTAGTCGGCAACCGACTGGGCCTTCCTGAAACGGAGTTGGCCGCATCTGTCAGGAGGCGACGACCTTCCGCCGATGTTCTTGTCGGCGGACGGTTCCGCACCGAAGATCGGCGAAGTGGTGCGCTATCCAGAGATGGGCAGGGTGTTCGAGCTGATCGGCGCTGAAGGTGCGGTACACGCGCACAAACGCCGGATCGTATTCTAGCGACTATATTCGCCGCTCCTAGGGAAGCGTGGCTTCTACGAGGGTCGCATTGGGCGCGCCATCGCCGACTGCGTCCAGTCGAACGGCGGTCTGCTGACAGTCGACGATCTGGCGGCCCAAGAGAGCCGCTGGGTCGACCCTCTCAGTGAGCATGGCGCGCCCGACGAGAGCGCCTATCGTGCATTTGTTCTGAGTCGCCATATATTCGATGCATGTATGTAGATACCTATGTACATATGTATGTGCGTATACTGACTGTAATGTGTGCATGTACATGCTACATGAGTACGCATGCATGTAGGTTCTGGAGACGCTCGGCCTCGGATTTGAAGACCTCTCCAATGTATGGCTGGCGTGCACCGATGGGCGAGAGCCTGACCAGGCGGCGGCCAGGCGTCTTCTTAGTGACGCTCACATACGCGAGCGCGCCTCACTACTACACAAGGAAAAGACGTACCAACGGCCTGTTCTGGCAGTAGACGACATCGATAAGGGAGATACTACGTACTTCTGTGTGTTGGACAAGAATGGTATGTACATGCGTTTATATACATACTCTGTGTCGTTCCGCAACGATCGGAGTCCGATTAGCCGACTGCTGCAGGCAACGCCGCCTCCGTCGTCTACAGCAACTACGTGCGCATAGGGACATCGCTGGTTCCGGAAGGCTGCGGCTTCGCGCTGCACAGTCGCGGCATGCAGGCCTTCGAATACGAGCACGGCAACTTCGGCGCTCGACGACGCACCTTCCACACCCTCTGCGCCGGCTTCATCACCGGAGACGACGGCGCACTCCTGGCTCCATTCGGCGTGATGGGCGGCCAGAATCAGCCACAGGCGCATCTCCAGGTGCGTGACATTGCGAGAAGCGATGCTAAGTGCGCCGCTGATCCGAATGGGATATGTACAGGTGGCCCTGGGTTTGCTGGAGCTGGGCCTGTCGCCACAAGAGGCGCTCGACCAGCCGCGTGTCATGACCAGCTTCAGCTTCGACGAGCACTCCAGTAGAATCTTCGTCGAGAATCGCCCCACTCAGAAAGAGCAGCTCGAGATCGAGCAGGGGCTGCAAGCCAAGGTAACGTCTATAACAACTCCTAGGCCAACGGAATTCAACAGTGGCATCTACTGATGTGTCAATTTCAATAAGTTCGCATTACAATGCACAATTGGTCGAACGGGTGCTTGTTGCATGTTTAGAGGTCTCTGATGTGTGTAGTGTCATGTAGTGAACAGACAGCTGCGTTTCAGGGCCACAACGTCGTCCCTTTCACGCCCGAGACGTCGCTTGGTTTACTCTCGTCTGGCATCAGTTTCGGCCGAGGACACATCATCAGTCGAGGAGCGTGGTGGGATCAGAGTGGCCGATACACCCAGTCGGGGGGTTTGATTGTGGCCGCTTGCGACAGTCGCTCCGACGGCTACCCCGTCTTCGCGAGAAGAATCTGATGGATCACTTGCTTCCAAGCTCACAAGAGTATGTACTTTATCTTCTACTGCTGCTTTTGCGATGCGGAGTTGTCTGCCTACTGTACTCGCTCTCCATGGATGGGCCGTCATGCAAGCCACGCCCACCCAACGCAGCAAATCACTGCGACGCAACGGCAAGCAACGAAGTGAACGACGCAGCTTACGGTAGGCGGCGAACAACCACAAGTCAGCTGCAACAGAAGCGGTCGCAAGTGGGAGTTCCGTGCCCTCGTTCTCTCGTCACTCGGTGGTGGCCGTCTGGGCGCCGTTCTCGCCGCCGGCGCCGCCGCCGACGACGGGCAGTAGGCAGCTGTCGCAGAGCATGGAGTCGGCTCGGAAGACGGGCGAGAAGATGGCCAGCGTGATGAGGACGTTCAATAGCAGGAACATCACCATCATCACCATGTCGATGGCCGCGAACAGGCGATTCCAGCCTGCAGGCAGAGAGTGTAGGATGTCTGATTCCACCAGTGTTTGACAAAGGACAAAGCAGCCGCCGACCTTCCTGGTACTGGCGGCCGGCCGACTTCAACTCGAGCAGCTCGCCTAGGATGTCGCGGCACTCGCGAAGGTACACTCCGTTGCGCACAAGCAGCTGAAACGAATAGAGTCTAGCACAGAAAACATTGCGGCCTACAGGATTCACTTGGATGTTGCTCTAAAACGCACCTTTGTGGTGTTGGTGGCCGACTTGTCGTCTTCGTCGTCTTCGGTGTTCACCACCTTGTAGTCCGATTTGCTGCGAAGTCGAAGCGGGCGGATCTCCTAGCGATAGTCGGCAAGTTGCGCTTCACCAACGCGGCTACCAACTCGATAAGCACCAACTTTGATTGCTTTGACGCAGTCGTCGCACCACCAGCTGGGCGGGCGCCAGCCGCGAGTGACGGCGCGCTGGTGGAGCAGCAGCAGCACGACGCTGACGACCGTGCCGAAGGTCGACATGCCGAACTCATAGAGCACGTACTTGCCTGCCGATGCGGTCACGTTCACTTGTTACAGCTCATTTACATACGTATGTATTTGTACCCAAGAGCGGCAATCCCGAGGCGCTTTTCGGCACCTCTGCGGTGACAACGTGAAGAATGACGGCCATCGACAGCAGCGTCATCAGGCCCATGGACACCTGAGGACGGATGTCTCAATCAGTAGTCGGCTGCGTACTCTGCGAAGCGCTGCGTAACTTCCTCACCCTCTCTTGCTTCTCTCCGCTGGAGCTGAAGGGGCTGAACAGGCCGATGAGAGCGAGAGTGGTGATGCAGAAGGTCGGTACTACCAAAACAAACATGTAGAAGCTGGCTATTCGCGTCAGCGTCAGTTTGAAGTGGACTTCGCTGAAGCGCCGCTTCATCCACTGTAGTCCAGAGGATTGTGACACTACCGGTATCTGGGCCGTTTTCGAAGGATTGTGGTTGGATTGGGTTGGAAACACTTTCGTTACGCAAGGGTGGAGCACATAGCTAGCTATCTATATGATCTCCATAGATAGGTACTATGTATGTTCACACAAGCGCTAGGTTACAGTCGTTGTCGATTCAAAAGCGGCCCCTGATGGTATGACTTGATTCGGCTGATTCCCTTGAAGCCAACCAGCTCCCACTCGCTGTTCTTCTGCAAGAAATCAACGGATGGCGCTCTAACCGAGTTAAAAGGAAGCCACTCATGGGCGAGGTGTGTTAGTTCGTACCCCCCGCCCCCCCCCCCCCACCCAACAGCAAGCCGTGTAGCCTTAGAAAGCAGCAGCATACTTACAGGTGATATTTGCTATGGGCTAAGTGTAGCATCTATACGCGCTGGCAAAGCGGCGACAACTCGGTCTCTGCCCACCCTGTAGTATTTGGTATTGGGGTTGTTGCTGACGAGTCGTTTCAGCTGGATACGGTCGGAGTCGAAGGACCAGGAGGTGAACTCCACGGTGCAGGCCTGAGTGTCAAAGGGGAACTTGGCGATGTCGAAGTCGCAGCCGATCTCGATGCGCTGATTCAGCGTCACCACCACGCTGCCGTCCCGCCTGACGCTCGCGTACGTCTCGGACAGAGGGTGGAGGTGGCGGTCCACGCGCAGCCTGCATACATGTATATTGCGCACTGTATTGCTGCTTCGCGTCTTTGGCTGAAGGAAGGAGGGTGGACGGCTACGCGTTCGAGACGACGACGTCGGGCATCCAGATCTTCGACGCCTTGATGGAGAGCGCCTCGATGGAGCTGTTGTCCGACCACGCCAAATTGGCGTCTCTCCAATTCTGCAACGACTGCGAATGTCGAAGCGGGGCGCACTGGCAAACAAATCGTCATATTGCATACGCATACCATTCGCAGCCAGAGTGCGACCATCATCGAGTTGCTGGGCACGATCTAAGAGGGAATTGATGTCCACCGTCTGTGAAAAAGGCAACCACACGGCAGACCAACCACATCGACGCTGTACAAGTCCGGCTCTATGGTGACGTCGATCCGATCTTGAGTCGGCAGGACATCTCTGAGGCGCTCGGCTCTCGCTGTCAGTTCTTGCGAGAGGACGATGTGTGGCTCTAGTCCTTCCCTGTCCTCGGCTACCGTACCTTGAAGAGAACCACGGCGCACTTAGAACCTTGCAATCGTTAAGTTTGACACACCAACCGATTTCGAGGCCCAATACAAGACAGACAAGTGGGAAGGCATGTGTCGTCGCCATGCGTTTTGATTTGGTTACTTGCTGCACGTTGGAAAAGCGACAAAACAGGGGCACTGCGTGCGGTACCAGGCACCAGCAGCTTAGGTAGGTTCGTATGACCAAAGTGACTGAGGCCAACCGGCCAATGGGCTCTCTTCCTTTCGGGAATGGAAACGGCGCCGCGCCGGCGTGCGCAAAGATGCCGTCTTTGGGGTGATTTCCTTTCTGGCGATTGCCGCGTAACTGATATTCCCCGAGCGGCTTTCGTTGGGTCCCTCTCTGTGAAGCTATTAGCTTCTTGGCGGCATTCTTTTCTCTCGCTGCTTCTCACGTACCCATTGCACTGTACCCACTATTCGTTCACTCTGTACGACGTCAGTTCCATAGCGCATACTGTCGGCAGTCAATTTCCGCAACAGAAGAAGCCCCCGATGATGGTTAGAATAGAAATAGCAGTCAACACGAAGTAGGTACGACTTGACAGGCATAATATGTACGTACATAGGTACGCTTCGCGTCACGCGCGCATTCCATCCACTTACAAGTGTACATAGTAGAAGCGACCGCCACCGGAAGATGGCAAATCCAATTGATCGGCATAAATTTCTAGGCCCACCAGCCAAAAGTTGGCCAATCGATGCAGTTAGCTGTGTTGACGAAGCGCCGCGGACGCAAGCGCGAGGCGGAATGTCGGTCGGCGGCGGCGTGATCCAGTTGTTCTTCGACCTGAGCATCGAGCTGATTCTCATCTACCTGACGGTCATGACCACCATCATCGTCTTCTTCGCCTACTGCTGCCCCACACTCATGGAGTGAGATGAGACACTGATGAGAGACAGACAGAGAGACCAACCGCAGTGGCCCTCCCGTTCTTCCACCTCACTGCCGTTATTCCGGCGGCGGATAACGGAGCAGTTGAGGTACCATCTACCGGCCGTCTGCTCCTAAGACAGCGCTTCGCCTTCTGCGTGCTCGAGACTTACTGCGAGTTGCTGATGGAGACGCTGGCCAAGGAGCGAGCGTGTCAAGCTCTCAAGATTGTGGCTGAAGAGTCCAACCGCACATTTGAAATGCAGGTGTGGAGGGGGTAATCGAAAGCCGTACGCCGCGTCAAATCCAGGAACAGTTCGTCGCTGAACGTGATCTGTGAAATTTGTTCCAGATGTACGAACACATCTGCCCAGACATGCCACTGTCTTTAAGGACAATTGTCTTAGACAATTTATCTCGGTTAAATTGTCCGACAAGACAAGACAATTTAGATTGTCCCGGGTTTTCGCAAAGACAAGACAAAGACAAGACAATCAAGGTGATCAATTGGGACAAATCGGTAAATTGTCCTTAAATTGTCCTTAGATTGTCCTGTGCGCCGTGGGTCACTCGCATCCAGCGCGCCGTGAATTGTTGTTGCCGAGACTATTTATGCGACTATCAGTGGAGCAAACTAAGGATTTGCCTAGTACAAACTTCCATTGCTTGTTGCAGGACAAAGGACAAACCACCCGTTCAGCACAAATACAACTCCCTCTGAGACAATTTAGGGACAATTTAAGGACAATTTAATAGGACGACAAGGCAAAGACAAGACAATTTAATAAATCGGCTATAGGACAAAGACAAAGACAAGACAATTTAACATTTGAGGCCAAAGACAAAGACAAAGACAAGACAATTGCAAAAATCTTGGGACAATGGCATGTCTGCATCTGCCTGAACGATCCAGCCTACACGGTCGAAGTGCTGGACGAGGAGCTGATGTGGCGCCGTCTGCTCAGTCTGCGCGAAAGTGAGGCGTTGTCATTCCTGAACGATACGGCCTTCGACGATCAGCTGTACTACCAACACCGAGAACCGAGCCAAGAAGAAACAGTGGACACACCATTCGATCGAGGACCTGATGATGGCCGCTGCCAAGAAGTTTTCGCCGCTTGTTTCTCATCAGCTTCGCGCGTCCTTACTTGAAAGGGCAGCTTGAGGTTCCTCGAGCGCATCGTGTCTTGGGCGTGAATTTACGAAGGCACTGCAGGTTCCGACTCCGGCAAAAGATTGTCGACGAAATTTGTATGTACACCTACGATGTACCTACTGTAGCACGACAGTGGACGCATGTAGAGTGAGAATGAATAGCCGCTGAATATCGTTGACAGCGAACAGCGACACTACGCAGCACACATTCTCCTATTCTATCGTTCCAACTAGTGACGACTGACGACAAGTAGTTGGGACCTTGCAATACGGTCGACGTGTCAAAAGGATTCACTTGCAGTCGTCTGGCTGGCTACCCACAGCAGCGGCGGGCCACGGAAACAGAAGGCAATCGGAAAATGGTAATATCCATTTTATATACTACAGTACATTTTGCTACGACCGCTTACGGCAATTAATGCACCACAATTCAAACTTTCAAATTAGATTCTTTTCAAGCTCTAGGTCTAGGTTCAAATTCAAACTTATGAAGCGTCGACTGAAATAAGCGGCTAAGCCGAAAGTTACGGTAGGTTATGGATCTGTCTTCTGAGGCAGTATTCAAGGCCCCTAAATGGATAGAAGGCATCCGTGAAACAGTAACACACTGCTCAAGTAGGAGTATCTTGAAGCGAATCGGAAGTTGAAGTTATTTAGGATCAGAGTTTTTCGTTTATTTATACAGAAACAAAGTAAGTAGCCACCAGAAAAGAAGAAAGAAGACAAATGGAAGGAGGAGAAATGCTGTATTGGAGCTTCGTCGTCATCGGCGCCACCTTCGTGCTTGCGCTGCTGCTGATGTTCCTCACCGACCACTACTTCGAGCAGGAAAACCGGTATTGGCTGGCGAGGACGGCAGCCTTCTTCGAGTCGCGATCCAGCGAGAAAGTCACACGCCGATTCATCAGAGTGCGCACCCACTTTGGCGCCGGCGCGCCCTTGCGATTATTGCAAGTGTACATCCGTATCCAAATGGCCGTCGTCGTTTCAGATGCGCAGTTGGGTGCAGCAGAGCCGACCGCGACCGCGACTGACCACGCTCTACCAGGTCGACAAGGCGGTGTTGGCCGTCGCCAAAGGGCAAGCGCCCAATCTGGAGAACGCGGACGAGTGGATCGACCCCCAGGCACTGCAGGAAGGTCGGCGGCCGATCTTCCTCCGCCCTCCTCCTTCACTGGCCGACCGATTGTGTCTTCGTCTTGCGGTTTCTGGGACAACAGCATGCGCGGCGTCCACGACGGCTGGGCCGATCAGCCGACGGCCAGACTTGACTCGGCGGAGCAGCAGTCGGTCGAGAAGGACGTCGTCCTGTCCCGAGTGGCGGCGCTGCTTTCGACCTACCCCAAGGACTGGAGAGCCGACGGTCCGACGAAGCAGGATTCCGCAGCAGAGGCGCTCTCTGGCCGGCTCGGCGGAAGAAGAGGCCAACAAGTACTACACTTCCGTGATCGCGACAGCTACGCTCGACATACGCCGTGCGTTCTCGAACTGCCTTGCCAAAGACGAACCGAAAGCGTCAAGGAGGGAGAGAGTTCAAAGCTCGGTAGCTTTGCGCTCCTGTTGTAGCCTACCTACGGTATACTGTAGCAATACAACAGAATTGTCCCTTGGGTGATCACAGTTGCTTGGCTTTACGCCAGAAGTCCTGCGACGCCTCCTTCAGCCAGTCCAAGTCGATGACAGTCACGTCCCTGAAGAGGGAAGAAGATACTGTACTGCGAACTGTAGCGCTGCGTCCATGCTAAACTGGTCGTAGCGTAGAAATGTGCTCGTGTAAGGGGCAATTTGGGACACCTGATGTAGAGGGCGCTGGTGAGCACCAGGTCGCTGTAGACAAGGGCGCGGGGCGTCTTTCCGGCCAGCACGCTCGACGGATGGACGTTGACGCTGGCCGATGACTCGACCGTCTTCAAGCCACCTGCGGAAGAGTCGCCGCCGCTTTTGTGGACAGCCGTGTTCATGAAGAGCCCGTGGCACAGCGCCTTCCTGAACACATGCGACAATAGACGACGGCCGTCTGCGGCGAAGCGCAGCACTAGTGGACACTGGAAGCTGCTTGTAAACTCATCATATTCCAAACCTCCTGGGATCTTCTCCCCAATCTACATACAGTACCTGAGGGCCGTAAGGTCGTCGGCGCAGGAGGAGATCTCAAGCTGCTCGCGACGGCAGATCTCCTCCAGCTGTCGGCGTATGCTCTGCGCGTTGGCGATGTTGCGCTGGTGTATGAAGTGCTGCTTGCACCAGGCGTGCCTCTGCGCCTCCGCCGTGCGCTGGTAGGCGTTGAAGACGTGGAGCAGCGTCAGGTGGTCCCCCTCGGGCGCCTCGAACAATGAGCGAGCGGCGTCGCACTTCTCCTGCTGCACCGCAGAGGTGATGTAGACGTTCTCCTGCGACATCATGGCCACCACCGTCAGCGCCTCCGAGAGACAGTTCAAGTTGACGGCGGCCAGCAGCACTCTGGAAGACGGCGAGGGCGCAGTCGAAGCGTGCGCGCCAGCAGCATCCAAGAAGAAGCAGAAGCGCAGTCTCACTTGGTCAGCTTGGGCTCCAGAGGGAACTTGGCCATGATGGCGCCCAGGGGACCGAGCTGCCAACGGGGACCGCCGCCGTCGGAAGACTCCTCCTCCTTGTCGGTCTCCACGGCGCCCAACAGAGACAGCTCGCGCAGCGATCCCTCCAGCGCCTGTGAATCAATAACATAACCGCAAAGTCTTCTCGCTGAGCAGACTCGAAAAGAGGGGTGGAAGGAAGCAGGGGAGGAGCGCCGACCGCCTTGGGAGGTGCATCCATGAAGTCGAAGCGCTGGGGTCTGTCGACGCCCATGGAGAGCAGCTGCAGGAGGACGCCGGCGATGGAGCAGCGCTTCACCTCCGGCTCCGTCTCCCCGGCCATCTTCTCGAAGTCCCCCTCGCTGTAGAGGCGGAAGCAGACGCCGCCGCTCGCCTCCCTGCCCGCGCGACCCGCCCTCTGCGTCGCCTGCGACCGACTGATCGACACGACGCGCAGCATGTCTAGTCGCTGGCCGGCGTGGTAGAGCCGGAAATTGTATAGGATATCATACAGTGACGAATCGAAGAAAGCGCTGCGAATGAGCGTACCTGGACTTGACCTTGCCGGCGTCGACGACATACTTGACGCCCGGTATGGTCAGCGACGTCTCGGCTATGTTGGTGGCGAAGATCACCTTTCGCTGGCCCTGAAACCAACAATGGCCTGTGCCTCATTCGCTCTGCGCTTGGATTACGCTACTTTGTACTGTGTCGGCTAGTCCAGAATAATACGTTGAACTTCAAACTTTGAACAAGTAAGCATCTCGCTTCACATCCGGGCGCAAGTATACTCACAGATCTTGGACGATTAGAAACATCTGACCACCTACTTACAGTATCTACCCAAATACGCAATCTAACGCTCGTCGACAGACCGGCTTAGCAGGGACGAAGGCCTTCATCTGCATGGCTATGCCCATGGCAGCGTAGAGGGGCAGGAAGTGGACGGTGTCGCCGAGCGCAGGTTGGCGCTGCTTCAGCTCCGTCATCACCGAGCGACAGCGCTTCATGGCCGCCTCGATCTCGTCCTGCCCCGTCAGGAATACCAGAATGTCCCCCCTGAAGAAGCGCAGAGGTAGATTCCTATAGTTGCTTTCAGTGAATCGAAGGGGCATGAAACAAGCGCGCACGTCGTCCAGTCTGGGTTCTGAATGATCTGGAAGACGGCCACAAGCGACGCGTGAAGGTAGTCGGACGTTTGGCTCAGAGGCTTCTTCAGATACAGAATCTGAAAGGGAAGACTGTAGTGTGCAACTGCACGAAGCAACAGCCACACTGCAAATTTGCAGCAAATCATTACTTGGACGTCGTTGAGTCGTCCTTCGATGTAGAGAACGGGCGCGTCGTCGAAGTACTCCTTGAACTTGTCGGCGTCCACCGTCGCCGACATCACCACAATCTACAATAATGAGAGGTAGAAATCACACGGCGGACGCAAAGAAGCCAAAAGAAGAGCGCGCACCTTTAGTGGTCGCAGTGGGACGGAGGCGCTGTCGGCGCGTCTGACCCTCTGCGCCTCCTTGACGACGGCCATGAGGACGTCGGTGTTGACGCTGCGCTCGTGCGCCTCGTCCACAACTATGGCGCGATAGCGTCTCAGGAGGCGGTCGTGCATCGCCTCGCGCAACGCCACCCCGTCCGTCGCGTACACCAGACGGGTGGAACTGGAGACGGCGCTCTCGAAGCGCACCGAGTAGCCTACCTGGGAATCGGTGAGGCCATTCTCTAGTTTGGGCGCGCACGTATCGTACACGGGAGTATACTGTGATCACGATGAAAGGTGAAGGGGGGGGGGGGGCTCAATAACTCTGTTTGCCTGGCGCCTATAGATACAAAACTACCAGAAGCGCAAAAGAACAGCCTATGTAGAGCCGTGTGTTTACCGTTTCTCCCACTTGGCAGCCCATCTCGTCTGCCACTCTGGAGGCGAGGCTGACGGCCGCCACCCTTCTCGGCTCCGTGACAAGCACAAGCGACTCATCGTACTCGTCTTCAGACAACAGCTCTGACAGAAACTGTAAACGACAGACGACAATTCTCGACTGCTGCTACTTCCAAGTATATTTCTGCCACACCTGGGGTATCTGGGTACTCTTGCCGCTTCCCGTCTCTCCCACGACGATGGTCGTCTGATTGTGGCGCAGGTGAGCCGTCAGCTCCTCCTTCACGCCGAAGACGGGCAGGCGCTGACGCTGCTGCAACCATTGGACAAACATGGGAAGCGCCACATTGCCGAATGGGAGACGTTACCGTATACCTAGCGCGGAACATAGGTGCGAAGCACTTCCTCATACTCTTCTGCTTCTATTATTGTGAATATCGCCCACTAAGTGTTCCACTAAGCAAGACGGAACCTGTTGCGCCGCCAGACGTCGCTTGTCGTCTCTGTCGTCGGTGGCGCTCCTGTGCACCTGCGGCTGCACAGCCAGCTGTCTCTTGCGCTTGTGATTGGCGCCGTCGTGGACGCCAAAGGTATCGCCATAGCCAGCGCTAGTCGACGGCGACTCGCCGTCGTTGGGCACTACCATTTCCTGGGCTACTTACGAGCTAATTGCGATGTGACGTCACAGTTGCACGGGTTACGGTATCGGGATTGGAACGCGAAGAAGAGAACATCCACGACGGCATCGTGCAAGCCGTTTATTCAACTCGTGACTCGTTGAGACAGTTGAGGGAAGACCGTACAATTCGCCTATCACTGCTCCATATCACCGATCGGAGGGTGCGCCGCCATTGTTCGTGATCGGCTTGGGCAGCCTCTGTAGAAGGGAGGCGATCTCTTTGGCTTCCTCAGAGTTGGCGCCGAAGAAGGAGGAGGAAGAGCCGTTGGCGGCGCATCCCTTGGCCAGCTCGTAGAAGGCGAAGAGATGGCGCTCCACCTCGAGAACGGCGCAGAGGTCGACGGAGAGCTCGGCGAACCACTGCTTCAGCTCCTTCTTCCCCAGAATCACGCTCGCCAGATGGAGACAGCCTGCGAAGAGTGCCTCTAACCGAAGAGCAAACGCCAACACGAATCGCGCGCAGAGCTGGAGATAGAATGAGAGTGATAGAATGAACGCTCGTGAACTCGTGATTACCAGTGCAAAACAACTACGGCCGACGCTTCCGACCAGTGAATGAATCCACATGGCTGCAAATACCGTAATCATTCTCAAATTGAAAGCACTAAACTAACCAAGTGCAATATGATGGGGAGGGAAGAGGAGGCAGAGATCCGTCCGCAGACTGTCGTTGCACACCTTCCTGAAACGGCTTCCACAATGGCGTCTTGCGAAAGAGAAGATGCAAGAAGCCGCTACCCACCAGGAGAGCTGTCTCAGTTCCTCCTGATTGCCGCCCATGTCCTGGAGGAACTGGCGCAGCGGCCGATACGCGTGGTAGACGATCAGGCAGCAGTCCTGCGATGGAGAATAACAGAAGACGCGAAAATTGCCGCAGAAGAAGGAGAAGGAAGGCGCTTCCAAAGCGGCGCCGACCATGACTTCCAGCAGGTAGAACTCGGCCTCGATGATCTGCGAGACGCGGTAGGGGAAGTCCTGCTGGCCGAACAGCTGCGCGAACTTGTTCTTGACTGAATGAAGCATGAGATTGGTGCGCTACGACGAAGACATAGAAAGAACAGCGACGCACAGACGAGGCTACAGGCGGCGATGAACTTCGTTTGCGACTGAATGCCGTACTCCTCCACTTTGGCCGCCAGCCAGAGACAGGTGGGCGCCAGCAGTAGAGGGTCGATCGACTTCAGAGAGTTCCTGAAACCACGAAGATCCAGACGACGGTTCGCGACGCGTCGGGTAACGTAGAACGGAGAACTCGGCAGAAACTAACTCACGTGGCGTAGAATCTCCGGAAGTAGACGATGGCGGTGGCGATGACCTGCTGCCGAATCTTCAGGTTCTCCCCCAGGGAGAGGATGACTGAACAGCACTTCGCCGATTGATACGTGAAAGGATCGAACGTGGAAGAACAACAACTTACAGTTCGAGAAGAAGACGGTCACTTTCTGGTACTCCTCTTCTGAAAAGTTCTTCAGATCCACACTTCTCTCGCGGAGGATGTCCTGCCGTGAGAGTATCCATTGTTGACTGAAATAGGTGGGTTCGGGCATCGAAAGCTAAACAACGCAAGTTCCATAACATCGTCCTACCTCGCTTCGCAAGATAAGAACATGGCAGAACCTCGCTTACCAATGAGAGCTTTGCCAGAAGTTGCCCGCCATTGCGCTGGCTTGATTGCTCGTTTATTCAAGAACGCTGCCCGATAAGACACTTCAAAAGCCAGGTTATGCAACGGTACACAAATAAGTAGAAGATGCATCGGGTTAGAATATGTCAATCTTCAAATCACCGAAAATTTCAGACGCTGTGACAGAGATTTATTCACAGACGCGCGCGCACACAAGTGAACGAGGCCAGGAGCGAACGGCGCTCACGAAGGCACAGACAGACAGAGAAAGCAGCGCGTTTTCACTGCCGTCGCTTCCTTCTTGGGCGCCAACGCCTGGGCCGAGGCCGGCTGGGGTCCACGCCTGCAGGCTGCGCAGCGGAGGAGCCGCCCGCGCTCTGCTCGTCCCACTCGGCGCCCACGGCCCACAGCTGGTCCAGATCGAAGTGGGCGCGCTCCGCCGCCATCATCACGTGGATGGTCAGCGCGCTTCCCAGCGACAGGACGCGCCAGCCGCCGCTCGGCTGCAACACAAGAACCATGATTGCGCCTGTGCAAGCCAAAGCAACTGCCCGCCTCGCTCACCTTCTTCTGTCCCAAGAGGCGGGCGTCGGGCGGCGTCGAAGGCGACAGGGGCTGGCGTCTCTTCCACTCCTTCTGGAGGCCCTCCACCAGGGCGTTCAAGTGTCTGGCGGACATGGGAGAGCAGACGATGGCGCGATCCTCATCCTCAACGGCGTCGCCGTCCCGATGGCTGCGCCGAAAGCAGGCGATGTCCACGGCACGTTGGGAACGCAGGAAGTCCACCACTTCCTTCGCTCCAAAAGGTTCGGCGGCAAAGTCAGAGTCAGTAGAAGAAGACGTCGAGACGAAGGAGGGCGCAGGGAAGCCGCGGCGATAGATGGTCGAGTTAGAAGTGCCCTTCGGACAAAGGCTACTCGTAGTGACGGTGACAGGGAAGGCTTTCAAACGTCCCAGAATGCCTCTACACAGCATGGTCGGCGATTGGGTTGGCGTGGATGGTCACCGAGCGCAGACGAATGTCCTGAAGCGGCCGGTACCTGAAAAGAAATATTTCCAACGGTACAAAGGAAGAGGGCTACGAATCGCCACCGTACACACTTCTCGTTCACGGGAACTTTCTCGAGCTCGTCCAGCGTCTCCAGGCCGTCGATCACCCTTCAACAAAAGAAGCGTAGCTTAGAATTCCCACCTATGTACATCACTACATCTCTACTACCTACTAGTCTAAGTCGTCTCTCGTCTGCCACACCAAAGACAGACGAAATTCTTAGGCGTGTTGGTGGTTTGTGCGCGTTCTGTACTGTAGGTAGACTATTGTAGTAGTCGCAAAGCGCGTTTGGCGCAGCCGATATTCGCGCGCGCGTCTCGCCTTTCGCGGTAGACGCGGTGCAATTATCGGCTGTGTTGTCATAATACAGTACTTCCACACACACAGAGACAATGAATGACAGTCCAACTCCACACACACAGACAGCGACTAGACTACGGACCTGCCGAAGACGGTGTTCTTCAAGTCGAGATGGCCCTGCTTGGCGTAGGTGAGAAAGAACTGCGACCCGTTGGTGTTTGGGCCCTTGTTGGCCATAGACAGCACGCCCCTCTCGTCGTGCTGCAGGGAAGAAGGCGCTTGGATTAGGAGAGTGACGCGACGCAGAGCCAGAAAAGAAGCCGCCGCTGACAGAGAACGAAGGCAGAGCGGCGCACCTTCAATTCCGGCTTCAGTTCGTCCTCGAAAAAGTCGCCCCAAATGCTCCTGCCGCCTTTGCCAGTGCCTGAATTTATCGCGCTTCTGACGTATGCAAAAGTTGGCTCTATGGAACACTGCGCCAGCGAACCTTTGGGATCGCCGGTCTGAATCATAAACCCTTTGATGTTTCGGTGGAAGAGGCAGCCGTCGTAGTAGCCACTAGCGCACAGCGCCAGGAAGTTCTGCGTAGGAAAGCGGGAGAAGTGGGCAAGTAGGTACACAAGCGAATGCCGATCGGAAATCCGTTCAAAGCTCACTTCGCAAGTTTTCGGGCAAGAATCAACGTAGAGCTCCAGCTTTATATCGCCATAGTTGCTGTGGAGAGTCACAGACATCTGCAGATTCGTCCAGAGACCAAACTTGAGAAACCCAACGACCGACCACCACCAAACAACTTCGAATTCTCGACTCAAACTGCAGCAGCGATTGCAAGTTGTAATCCACGCCCCCATTCATTTGCACAATTGACAATCCACGCACCCTGCGAGAGGGATATGGCGCAGAAAGTAGGTCACATTATGATTTCGTCGTGTGGCATGTCGCATCCGCGTGGACGAAGTTTATATAATACCGTAGTCAAAGTTTGAATTGAATGTTTGAATCGCGCACCTGCGTATGACACTTGTTCCATCTTGTGCTACGGTAGACCCCTTTGGCCATGCCGGGCGGAAGTTGAAATCGGAAAACGTGTTTTCAGGTAGCGGAAAATCAATTTCAGGTAGAGGAGAAAAGTTTTCCGGTGGACGCTCCAACTTTTCAGGTACCGGAAAATCAGTTTTCCGATGCCGGAAAACATGAGAAGCTACCGGCGGCCCTCTTAGATTTTCCGGCGCACAAATTTTCCGCTCACCTGAAAATGATCTTCCGCCGCCTCGCTTACATTTTCCGCTCCCGGAAAATGATTTTCCGGGGCGGAGCTCGTCCCGGAAAACTTCGGCACCTAGCGTTCCGTGATGTATGATGTATGATGTGTGATGTGTGAACCCGTGATTCCGTGATGTAAACTCCGATCTGTGATGTAATCTCGGAATCGATCGGGGGATCGATTCTGTGATGTACCGTAACCCGATTCCGTGATGTAAACGCCGATCCGTGATGTAATTCTAGAATAAGTCGGAGAATTCATTTTCTGATACACCGTAATCGAATTTCGTGATGTAAACTGCAATCCGCGATGTGTAACTTCAAAATGAAATTCTGTGATGTATTCTCAGAATGAGTCGGAGAATCGATTCTGTGATATACTGTAGTCGAATTCCATTATGTAAAAGGCTTACGCTTGGGTTCAGGCTTAGGCTAAGGTTCAGGCTGAGGTTCAGGCTTAGGCTTAAGCTCGGGCTTAGGCTTAGGCTTAGGTTCAGGCTTAGGCTTAGGTTCAGCTTTCGGTTCAGGCTTAGGCTTAAGTTCGGGCTTAGGCTTAGGTTCAGGCTTAGGTTCAGGATTAGGTTCAGGCTTAGGCTTAGGTTCAGGCTTAGGGTCAGGCTTTGGCTAAGTTCGCCTGTTTGCATTTTAGCAATGCAGGGACCACATGCCTTGAATCTTTCGGGAGCGCACGTGCGCACAGCAGTAGAGTAGAGAGACACGAGTAATTTTGGGTAGCTCGTCTACAAGAAGAACGATAACGTATAGGTACCGTAATGTATCACTCTTGCTCTAGCTGTCTCATTCCGCAGACTCTGCAGTCAGCACCATGTGTGCGTGAGTGTCCGCGAATGAAACGGTGCATAAATGTCATTGCATGCAGACACTCGCGTAACGATTACATTGTGAACATTGTGCGCATGCGGAGCATTGAGAAGTATGACTGAGCGAGCTCGCAGTAAGAATATTTTTAGAATGTTTTCTGAAGCAAAAGCCTGAGCCTGAACCTAAGCCTGAGTTTAAGCCTGAACCCAAGCGTAAGTCTTTTACATAATGGAATTCGACTACAGTATACCGTGAACGAATAGTGGTGGGCACAACTATTCCTTCAACCTCGCTCTACCACGCACCACTATATGGACGTGCACCACAATTTGGACGTGCACCAGTATTATTTCAACCTGTCCTTTGTAACCAGCCAACCGTCAACAACCGCCAGGTTTGTTACCTAAGAACATGTGCTGAAAAGCCTAGGAAAGTTCTTACTGCTCATCATTTCGATTGGATAGTAAGGCATAATGTGATTCTTTTGAACGCAGGGCAGCTTAGACAGATGTAGAGCACATTACTTTTACTTGCGCAAAATTTCTTCCTAAAACGTAAGACTACCCCGAATAGTAGTGCGTGCACCACTATTAGGACGTGCACCACTAGTAATTCAATCTTGTGCTACCATGCACCACTATTTTGACGCGCACCATAATTTGGACGTGCCCCTCTATTCGGTGGTTTACGGTATCACACTGACTCATTCTGAGAATACATCATAGAATCTCATTTTGAAGTTACTTCACGCATTGCAGTTTCTATCACGAAATTCGATTACGGTATATCACAAAATTGATTCTGCGACTTTTTCAAAAATTACATCACGGATCGGCGTTTACATCACGGAATCGGGTTACGGTACATCACAGAATTGGTACCCCAATCGATTCTGAGATTACATCACGGATCGGAGTTTACATCACGGAATCACGGGTTCACACATCACACATCATACATCATACATCACGGAACGCTAGTTGCCAAAACTTCTCCCGGAAATTTCGACAGACTAGATCTAGTCGATCATGGCCAAAGGGGTAGAGAAGCGTGCGAGGTGAGGCGCCCGATACAAGGGTGAATCTTGGGACGGCGGGGGGGGGGGGACGGGGGGGCGGCGCTTAGGAAATTTTTCCGGAGACCACCCTCCCATGGCATACGAAAGTCGGAAAAAATCCGGAAGTATTCGCGGTTTGCTTTACTCACGACGGCAAAAGCGATAGGCAGTGATTACCTGCCTAATGGCGACAGCTACACTCGACATGTAAATCCGTGCTCTCTTGATCACTCACGTCGTGCTTTCTCCATTTTCGTGAGCAGAAAGAGCTGAGAGAAGAGTTCTGTTTCATCGCTTCGCTTTCTTGTTAGACATTACCGTATCACCAGGTGCGTCGATGTAGTATTCAGTAGTACTGTTATTACCCAAACTGAGAAGGGAGGTAACCTGGCCTGAAGAAGCCCGCCGAAAGGGTGGGCGAAACGTCGCCATAAACCATGTCTATGCACAGTGCTGGCAGCCATGAGAGCGGGGTGGGCGGGTTGGCCACAGATAAATCGGTATTGCCACCGATGAAAAGCGCGCAGGTCACAGATGAACGTGCATCTTCACAGATAAATGTGTAAGTTCACAGATAAAGGTCCCGAACCGTACACACTGCGTACCAATCACAGATAAATATGTAACATCACAGATAAATGTGTATCGTCACAGATAAATGTGTAACATCACAGATGAGTGTGTAAATAGCGAGGCATTGGCCATCCTACAAGTTTGACATGTAGAAAATGCAGGGAAGGTGCACAGCCGGCCTGAGCAGGCGGTGAAGTAGATGGAGGAATGTTTATTCCACCCACTGTTTGCACTAAAACTCGGCCGGCGTCGCGCCTGACGGGTCGAAAACTGAGGCTTAGCGCGACCACCAACTTCAGGGCGCGCTCCGCGCGCCCCGAAGTCGGTCACCGGTCGCGTTAAGCCTAAGCTTCGACCCGCCAGACTGCGACGCCGACTGACTCTTGTGCACTGTGGGCGCAGGGCGAGCCTAAGCATAGCTTGAACCGGAAGGAATATTCTGCTTTGAACTATTTGAAGAAACTGTCAACATTATTAACCCAATAAATGTGATGTGGCACATTTATCTGTGATGTTACACATTCATCTGTGAAGTTACACATCCGTCTGTGATGTTACACATTCATCTGTAATGTTACATATTTATCTGTGCAAAACACCCACAGCCTCGGCCGTGAAAAGTCATCTGTGAAGATACCCATTTATCTGTGGGCATACCGCTTTATCTGTGCCCAATCATTTTCCCCATGAGAGCGCACGAAAAGTAGTAGGTTAGGGTTTGTGTGATTGCTCGCTGATGGGGCGTGTATTCGCTATTACGCAACGAGCTGTCGAGTTGAATGAATAGCGGTGATTTGCCGAGTGTCAAAGAAGCACTGAAGGCGCCTTGACGGCGTGGTGGGCCTGAATTATGGGTTTTTGCGATCGAAAGAATTATCCGTCTGATTTGGCAGGGCGAACCCATTCTCTCTTTGCAAACATTGTGTCTCACTCGAAGCAGGTACGCACTTTGTTCATTTTGCCGTTAGGCATATGCGTACCTATAACTTTCGTCATTCTCAGATTGGATTCTAAATCTGGAATCCACGTGACAACGTGGTAATCCGTAGCAATTGATGCTCACTCCGTTGAATGGGTGATCAAAACTCGGGCTATTCTGTGGGTTGGCCGATTCTTCAGACTGTCATTTACGAGGACCCGGTCTCTCAAGCTCTGGCGAGGAGCGTCATTCCACTGGGCGATCTCCGGTCGAAGGCCGCCGAGCGACTTCGAGCGCACAAAGAAGGAGAGCCGATCTCGAGTGATGCTTCCAGCGACGCGTTGCTTGTGGAGCTTCTGCGCTGGTTCAAGTTCGAGTTCTTCTCTTGGGTGGACAAGCCCTCGTGCGAACGTTGCCAGGGTGCTACTGCTGCAACAGGTTCTTGAGTAACCCATCTCTGCTTGTCCAGTAGTGAACTGGCAAGTCATCGTCGGTCGTCGCCTCGTGCAGAACCTCTTGTGCCGACGCCCGAGGAGCGATCTCATGGAGCCGGTCGGGTCGAAGGCTACCGTTGCACCAGCTGCGCATTCGTGACCCGCTTTCCACGCTACAACAGTCCGACGAAGCTCCTGGAGACGAGGTTAGAGCGGAGAAGGGGAGGGTAGATGGTTGCCTATTGTCCCGATTCCTGCGAAGATGCGTCGAACCGTCTTCAGACGCGGCCGATGCGGCGAGTGGGCCAATTGCTTCGTTCTCTGCGCCCGCGCGGCCGGCTTTGAGACGCGATACGTCCTGGACGTGACGGACCACGTTTGGGCTGAGGTTCGCCTGTCCATAGTAGCTTTCTTCTGGACTGTCTGTTGTCTATTGAGCTGACATTTTCCAGGTGTGGTCTCCTGGGAAGCAGCGTTGGCTGCACGCGGATCCGTGCGAGAACACACTGGACAAGCCGCTGCTCTACTCGCGCGGGTGGGGAAAGAAGCTGTCGTACGTCTTCGCCATTTCCAACGAAGAACTGGTCGACGTCAGCTGGCGATACGAACCGGACCACCGTCAGCTGCTGGCGAGACGGCTTGACGTCCGGGAAGCCGACCTGATTCGCTTCGTCAAGGTGGGCCAAAGACGCCTGATTACGGTATCGAAGTGCCGGCGTAGTCTGTCTTTATTGGCGTCGCGTATCATGGTAACTTTGCCAGGCGGAGAACGACAAGCGGCAGTCCCGGCTCAGCTCCGAGAGACGTCAGGAGCTGGCGCGTCGCCACATCGCCGAGCTCGTCGAGTTGATCTCGCCCAAGTGTCAGCTGCGCGACGGCAGCGAGCACGGTCGCACCTCTGGCTCGCTGCAGTGGCGCACCGTCAGAGGGGAACTTGGCTCCGCAGGCGCATCTTCGAGCGCTGCCCTCGTGCCTCATCCAGGTGGCTGCTATGACGTGACACCGTGTGACTACTGTGTTGGAAGAGGGTGGAGCCAGTATTCGCCCCAATATGATGATAATCTTTTGTGTCTCTAAGGCCATATTGTTAGGTCTGTCATCTCGACCGATTCGACCGTGACAAACGAGTGCTCTTGTGTTCCAGCCGTCGTCCTTCGTCCCGAAGGCGAGGAGCTGAAGCAGAAGCGAATGGTGGTGGAGTACGCCTGCGGCGTGGACGAGTACCGGCGGCCGCTTCTCGACAAGACCTACCCCGCCTTCCGATCGCTGGCCTTCAAGGTGGAGCGCGTCTTCCGCAAGGAGGAGCACGACTGGCGAATGGCCTATCTCGCCAGAAGCGAGGGCGCCGCTCTGGGAACCATCGAATGGAGGGTGGACCTGAGCGAAGTGCGCGCTACGTCGCTTCAACTTCGGCTGGACAGCAGCACCTTTGAGAACGGCGCAGTTGACGCCCACTGCAGCACCAATGACACGTCTTTTCCCATCAAAGGTACTGTAGTCCGTAGCGGTTCTTGACGACGAAAACACCGTTGCCATGCGGTAAGTTAATATCTGTTCTAGATGGACTGCTTCGACTAGAAGAAAAGGATCTGGAAGGCGCCAAGCAACTGGTAGTTTCAGTAGCGCTCAGCGGAGGGAAGGGCGGCACGGCCTGGCAACACGCGCAACTGTTTCGCGGCCCAGCAGCCTCGAAAGAAGCTGGCTTCAGCTTGACGATAGGGTTTGAGTGAGTTCTGCACAAGTGGCTGTTTCTTCCAAATATTTGTGGCTGTGCTTGCAGTTTTGCCTTAGCAGCGGATCATCTGTGATATGTGACGCTGTAAAATGTAACCCGGGTGTTCACTTTGTGCTCGTCGTATCGCCTGCCAACAGGAAGAAATAATGTAGGGACATAACAACAGAACAGGCGAACCCCAACAGCCAACACTATTGCTAGCAACAGTTTATTGAGCGTTTGCGTTTGGCAAGACAAGTGGGCTGAGAGACGCGCAGGAAACCTATTGCACAGCCGTCGTTGAAACAACTCCAAAGATCCAATCGCGTCGGCGCTACTGTTCCGAACGAATACCTTGAAAGTCACTCCTGGGCGTCTTCGCGGTCGACGGCGAACGGCGTCTCCACGGCGATGTGTCCGCATTCGTAGATGACGACGTCCTTCTCGGGCCGATCCATGGATCCCGTCTTGGTCGATTCGATCTTCCTGACGACCGACTGAAGGACGAGTCGGCGAGTTGGCTAGCCACCGACCTTTCCGTGTCTCGTACAACTAACCATTCCCTCGAGCACTTTGCCGAAGACGACGTGCTTGCCGTCGAGCCATCCGGTCTTCTTGACGGTGATGAAGAACTGGCTGCCGTTGGTGTCCTTGCCCGAGTTGGCCATGCTCAGCCAGCCGGCGCCGTAGTGGCGCAGCTTGAAGTTCTCGTCGGCGAACTTCTCCCCGTAGATGCTCCTGCCTGTAGCGCAGGGCAGCAGCGATAGGGAGGGAAGTTGATCGCTCTACGACGGCATGGCGCGCACTTCGCCCCACCTCCGGTGCCGTCGCCGTTCGTGAAGTCTCCGCCTTGGAGCATGAAGTCCTTGATCACCCTGTGGAACTTGCTTCCCTTGTAGCCTTCCTGGAAAAGATTTCTTTCCCCTACTGATCTCCACATTGTCATGAAGCTATCGGGGCACCTAGCGTTCCGTGATGTATGATGTGTGATGTGTGAACCCGTGATTCCGTGATGTAAACGCCGATCCGTGATGTAATTTTAGAATAAGTCGGAGAATCAATTTTGTGATATACCGCGATCAAATTTCGTGATTTAAACTGCAATCCATGATTTTACTTCAAATTGAGATTCTGTGATGTATTCTCAGAATGAGTCGGAGAATCGATTCTGTGATATGCTGAGTCAAATTCCATTATGTAAAAGGCTTACGCTTGGTTCAGGCTTAGGCTTAGGTTCAGACTTTGGCTTGGGTTCAGGCTTAGGTTTAGGTTCAGGTTTAGGCTTAGGTTTAGGCTTCGCCTGTTTGCACTTTAGCAATGCGGGGACGACATGGCTTGAGTCTTTCGGGAGCGCACGTGCGCACACCAGTAGAGCCTAAGAACATGTGCTGAAAAGCCTAGGAAAGTTCTCACTGCTCATCATTTCAATTGGATAGTATTAGTAAGACATAATGTGATTCTTTTGAACACAGAGCAGCTTAGACAGATGTAGAGCACATTACTTGAGCAAAAGAGCAAGATTTCTTCCTAAAACGTAAGACTACCCCGAATAGTAGTGCGTGCACCACTATTAGGACGTGCACCACAGTAATTCAATCTTGTGCTACCATGCACCACTATTTTGACGCGCACCATAAGTAGTAAAGGCCGCTATTTCA
>JASAMZ010013853.1:45000-55809 GCA_030248115.1 Linhomoeus sp. GSCO2_2 | reverse complement strand
TGTGCACTGGAATACATCAAATTGTTCTTTTCCCACCCTTACGAGGTTCCCCAGGAGTGGGAAATTGAGAACGTGTTGCCCGATAATCTAATTGCTGGAAAAGTACCACTGACCCTGACACATACAAGACCATCTGGTACACCGATTCAGCATCAACCGAATTCGAAAAATTTATTAAATCAACTTGCCTCGACACGTCCAAAATGCCCCCACCCGCCCCAAAACCAAAATTTCCAAATTGGGCCCCTTTTCCCCAGGAATATAAGGCACAAGTGCAAATCTTCCTGCAGACAGTCAAAGCGTCGTTCCGCAACTCACCACACCCATTCTTCACAGATCAATTTGAGTCAATCATTAGTAACCTAGTCTTCTGGTTTGCCCCACCAAGAACACTATGGGCCCCTTACAATGATGCCAATCAAAGACTGGCTTTGAGGGCACCTTCAGGGCACCCGAACAGAGATTTGTATGGCATCAGTCCACACGCATACTTTCACCCCAGGAAATGATGTATGTCAAGTAATGTAGAAATGTATGTCAAGTAATTATACAGCGATTCAGAATTTAGAATTTACGAAATTAGGGATATTTTCAAGGTTTTTTCCAAACATGGCAGATTTGGACAATTTCAAATGGCTACAACTTAGCTTTCTGTTACCCGCAACAAATGGGCGAAAATTCTTCCTGTAAAGGCTTTCAACTGTAAAGGTCGGTTAATGAAGAAACCCAGGAGTCAAAAAGTTTGATAAGCATTAAGCGACGTAATTAAGATGATAAGCGTGTGAAAGCGTGCTGCAAAGTGTGCATCTTTTTTGAAAACCAGAGATCCGCAAGTGAGTTCGAGGGTTCGTATCTCGTGTACAGAAGAGACTATGTGTATATATTCCATGTTGCACATCAACGCAGACACCTGCCACAAACCATAATTGCCAATACGACTGTTGCAATCCATCTGCGGTGCTCTTTTATGTTGCAATTCACAATCGCTACCGATCACAGTTCACCAACATTTCAGCACCTGACAAAACAAGCTTAGAGTAAAAACTGGGTACCCGATGATGGTTGATTGGCATTGTATAGTGTGTCGTGCATTTGAGGAGTATATTCCATGGAGTGTCAGAATAGTAAGTTGAGCATTTCTGCGGGGAGTATCGCCGCAGTTACCTCGAGTTTCCAGAGAAAGTTTGTGCCATTGTTGGGCAATCGATGCCTGTAAGGCGCATTAGTGGGTACTGATCCATAAATGGATCAGGAATGTTCGCCGCAGGTTCACTTTGGAACGAAGAGGGTCTAAATGGGACGACGCCCTTTTCTTTTGGGTCACAAATGCGGACGGTTACGGTACCGTTGCTATAGATTGCAGAACCGCACAGTGAACAGAATTGCCGCGTTTCCTCTTCGATTGAATAGGTGGCAAAAACATACGTTGCCGGACACAGCCATGGAAAAATATTGCTAAGTTTTAGCCATTTGAAATTGCTGAAATCTGCCATGTTTGAAAAAACCTTGAAAATATCCCTAATTTCGTGAATTCTAAAATCTGGAACTGCTGTATAATTACTTGACATACTACGCCCGATTCATCCACGCAAAGATATTTTGATTTTTAAGTTGTTTGAAATTGTCGAAATTTGGCAATTTTAAGAAAAACCTTGAAAGTATCCCTAAACTGGTTAATTATAAAATCTAGAACTATTTGCTAAATAGTTGGCAGACTATGCCCGACACAACCATGCAAAGACATTCTGAAATTTGAGCATTCCAAATTGTCGAAATTTGGGAATTTTAGCAATACCCTTGAAAATATACCTAATTTCGCTAATTAAAAAATCTGGAACTATTTGCTAAATACTTGGCTGACTATGCTCGATACATCCGTGCAAAGAGGTTTTGAAATTTAAGCTGCTTGAATTTGTCGAAATTTGGGAATTTTGACAAAACCATTAAAAATAACCCTAATTTCGTTAATTATAAAATCTGAAACTATTTGATAAATACTTGGTAGACTCTGCTCGATACATTCGTGCAAAGAAGTTTTAAAATTTAAGCTGTTTGAATTTGTCGAAAGTTGGGAATTTTGACAAAACGCTTGAAAATATCCCTAATTTCATTAATTATAAAATCTGAAACTATTTGATAAATACTTGGTAGACTATGCGCGATACATTCGTGCAAAGAAGTTTTAAAATTTAAGCTGTTTGAATTTGTCGAAATTTGGGAATTTTGACAAAACGCTTGAAAATATCCCTAATTTCATTAATTATAAAACCTGAAACTATTTGATAAACACTTGGCAGACTATGCTCGACACATCCGCGAAAAGAAATTTAGAAATTTAAGCTGTTTGAAATTGTCCAAATTTAGGAATTGTGACAAAAACCTTGAAAATATCCCTAATTTCGTTAATTATATTCGCTAAAACTATTTGCTAAATACTTGGCAGACTATGCTCGATACATACGTGCAAAGAAGTTTTGAAATATATGCTGTTTGAAACAGTCGAAATTTGGGAATTTTGACAAAAACCTTGAAAATATCCCTAATTTCGTGAATTATAAAATCCGAAACTATGTCACAAATTCATCGCGTCTTATGCCCTTTCCATTTCAGCAAAAACTTTGCCGATACGACTTGTCAATAAAAGTGTCATTTTTGACATTTTCATATTTTAATTGTAAATATCTCGAAATAGGGAAATTAGCAACAGAAACGGACATCGACACGTTACTCAGCGCATTCGACTCCATTGGGTGGCACTAACCGTCACGTCTAGTTTTGTGACACACACAGACAGACAGACACACACAGACAGACAGACACACACACAGACGAACGGACAATAGCGTCCTTATATATACTCGCCGCGCTGGGGCGCGGCGAAAAATACATCCACACTTCCCAACTCGCTAACGGTTTTCATCTATTCGAAAAAATGATTTGTAACATAGAAACCCCACTAATGTTTCCAATGCTTGTGTCCAATGGACACGTGCGGGTAATAGAAAGTTAGCAATATTTTTCCATGGATGTGTCCGGCAACGTATGTTTTTTCGCCCGCCCTCAGGCGGGCGACACCCTACGAGAGCTCGGCGTGCGTGCGTGCGTGCGTCCGTCCGTGCGTAACGCTCTCAGATCTCGGCGTTGGAAAGTCGTAGAGCGGAGATCTTGGGCTCTACGGATAGGTCTCGACTCACTGATCATTCCGCTAAGAGGTTTCGAAATTCAAAAGTTTGAATTGCGCGCGCTACAGTAACCCGAATGTCAAAACGCAAAACGGCTGTAACTCGCTCGTGTTACGTCGTAGAGCGGCAATCGACACGGCAGGTGAAAGCTCTCGACGCGTTGTTTCATGCGTCTACAAAAGTTTTTTCAATTACGCTAACACGCACCGCGGAAAACGCCATTTGCGGCATTTTGACGCTAAAATCGCTCTAACGCGCTCAACTTGCGTCGTAGAGTAGAGAGACGATTTCGAGCTTTTATTGGATAGCTCTCGACTCAATGATCATTTGTTCTCCCATTGGCCGAAATTCAAAAGTTTGAATTTCGCGTGTTGCAGTAACTCGAAAGTGCATAAGCACAAATCGGCTCTAACTCACTCGCCTTACGTCGTTGAGCCGCAATCGACACGTCAGGTGAAAGCTCTCGGCGTGCTCTTTCATGCGGCAGCAATAAATTTTTTTATAACGCAAGCACGCACCGCAGAAAACGCCATGCTCGAGATTTTGACACTAAGATCGCTCTTTGCTACATGCAGAAGTGCGACACGGTTTGATTGCTCGTAGTGCGCTCTTTTGTGCTCTGCCAATTGTTTGCCGAAACTTTTACAAGTTTTTGTCACTTTTTAGCACTCCGACTTGAAAAGGCGGAGTGCTATAGTCGGGGTGTCGATTTCATAATCCGTTTTGCCACGATAACTTTTGCGTGGTTGATCCGATTTGCAAACGGTTTTTTTTGTCGATAGCTCTCGAGGGATAGTAGGTGTGGAAGCACCTTCATTTTTTTCGCGTAGTGGAAAAATTTTGAGAAAAATACAAAAAACTGAAAAAACGGCGTTTTTTTGAACTACGACAAAGTTTAGGCATCCGTAATTTTCGCAATACTCGGTCGATTTTGGTGATTTTTAGCACTCCGACCCCAAAAGGGGCGGAGTGCTATAGTGGAGCTGCTCCCGATCAAAATTTTTGCCACTCACTTTCGTGCCTCATTTCTCATCCGATTTGGACGGGGTTTTTTTTAATCGATAGCTCTCGAGGGATAGTAGGGGTGCTCGGGCCTTCGTTTTTTTGGCGTAGTGGGAAAATTTTGAGAAAAATTCAAAAATTTGAATTTTTACTTACTGGGAGGGTGTTCACCCAGCTGGAATTTCTGGAATAGTCGGTCGATTTTGACGCCCTTTGGATATGTTATAGCCCTCGACGAGACGAAGAGGGGAAAAAAAATCCCGAGCCAATCGGCCGACGCGTTCTCGGGTTACGGTAGCCGAAAGCGGTTTTTTGACAAAAAATTGCCTTTAAAAAATCCTAGTAAATCAGGGAGTTGTTGGATCGGGCCAGATATCTCCAATCGGCAAGATTATGATGTTCTCTTTCGTTTAAGACCACAATCGCCAAAATCCGCCGCGGAAATCGTGAGTTGGGTGTGGGGTGTTTTTTTGGGTTCGGTTTGCGCTGTTTGGTGGTGTTGTGTTCGTTGTTTTTTTTTTTTCTGTGGTCGAACTCGCAAGGGTGGTCTTGTTTTGGCGCTTGGTCGCGTGCGTCTGGCGTTTTTTGGCGTTTGGTGTTGGCGGTTTTTGTGTGTGTGCCTGTCGGATGTGTGGCTTGTGGTTGAGTGTCGATTTGGGTATTTCGCGGCGAGGAAGCGAATTCGCTCTTGGTTTCTCCTTTTGTGTCGATTTTGCCTCAAAGCCCTTTCCTAATGCCATTCTTTGATGCTTCTCCGTCTCTCTCGCTATGTTATACTTAATTTGCCCCCTCACTTCTGAATTTAGGAAATGCGTGTGGAGACGGCGGGTAAAATGCCGATTTTCAGTTCTTCCCGTTAAAATGGCAAGGCGAGTCAGCAATACAGAAACGCGGCTGTACCGAATATGCACCCTGCGACCCAGATGAGAAACACGCCGATAAGAGAGGCCAGTTTGAGAGGGGCCACGGTAAATTGACTGGTGTCGACTTCGCGATTGTCGCAGTCTGAGTGGCTCGCATGCTCCAGGTTTTCCTTGAGCTGTAATTTTGTGAGATGTCGAGGTGGAGGCAGCGGCGGGCCGGAGGCGGCGGCGGCGACGACGACGACGACGGCGACGACGGCGGCAGCGACGACGACGACGACGACGACGACGACGACGACGACGACGACGACGACGACGACGACGACGACGACGACGACGACGACGACGACGACGACGACGACAACACGACGACGACGACGACGACGACGACGACAGAAGAAGAAGAAGACAGACGGAGAGAGAGAGAGAGAGAAGACGACAGACAACGACAACGACGACGACGACGACGACGACGACGACGACGACGACGAAGACGACAGAGAGACGACAACGACGACAACGACGACGACGACGACGACGACGACGACGACGACGACGACGACGACGACAACGACGACGACAACAACAACAACAACAACGACGACGACGACGACGACGACGACGACGACGACGACGACGACGACGACGACGACGACGACGACGACGACGACGACGACGACGACAACGACGACGACGACGACGACGACGACGACGACGACGACGACGACGACGACGACGACGACGACGACGACGACGACGACGACGACGACGACGACGACGACGACGACGACGACGACGACGACGACGACGACGACGACGACGCTTACCCTTTCGGCAAGGTAGAATAGTCGCAAGATTGCAACGTTTAGTCGCTCCTTCATCTCAGTAGACAAAACTCCTTTTCTGAAAATGTATCCCATATAGCCAGTGGTATCCTTGGTCAGTCTCTGAGTGAAAAGTGAGCAGCGCTGTTTCAATACAAGCATCGAGCGAAGCCTTTTCATCCCCATCACAAGCTCGCTTTCGGAACTTTCCACTCTGTCAAGCAGCGTTGATATGTCGCTTTCGACTAGAGGCGGTTTATTGTGGAGAGCTAGTGCAAGTCTCCTGAAATAGGTGTGTTGACCATCTAGGTATTGCAATGGATAAAAAATTTTGAACAAAATCCAATTTATATCTCAGTATCGACTAGCACTCAAGAACATTGCATACTGTATGACATGCTGGAGGGGGGGGGGGGCAGAGGGGGGGGGGGGGGGTTATTGGAGGTTACTTTACTGTAATTTGTAAGTGCATGTTAGACGCCATCGCACCTGTACATCACCGAGTTCGACTGCTGAACCTTCTGCAGAAAATTCGTGTCCAAACTGTGAGTAGCCACCCTCATTTCACCGCTCTCGATTTTCCCAACTAATTCGTCAAAACTGTCGATTTGATTGTACTGCTGCTTGAGAATTAGTTCGGCTAAGAGCCGGGCTTTGTACAGGCCGCTCACAAGCAACAGAAAGTAGCTCAGAATCAGAAAGATGGATCTGGGTCTACTGAAATGTGAAAATGATAGATTAAACGCTCACCTTTGGAACAATTAGAGCAAATTAAGAGTTTCAAATATCATTTAAGGATGTCGAACGTGTGAAAGGGTTTTGAAAGCTAACGCCGACCTTTACTGTACATTCCTGCTATACCAATAGCTAGGGTATGTTCTTTGAACTGCACATATTACAGGCGTACAGCAGATCACTATGTACCGTATCCCTACCCTTTCGCAGTGGGATATGCGCAGCAGGCGTCAACCGATTTCTTCAACGAATGGTCTGGGTCGAAGGCCGACTTCGACAGAACTCCGACGATTAGAATCAACGCTAGCAGAACTATAAAACCTAAGTAGAAGTCTCCACTGAAGACACGGAACACTCTCTCCGCTTCGGCCGTCTGAAGGGCGCAAAAAATCGAGCTCGACTTTGTTTCAAAACGTTTTGTATGTTGAAACTCAAATACATTGATTTCGTGCCACCGTTGGCATTGCCAGATTTGTAATTGCGCACAAATTGCAATGTTGCTTACTCGCGTCGGCGTGTCTGGCAATTAATGTTTTCACAAGTTTGGCGCACAATATTGAGGACAACTTCCTCTCCTTTACGCAGTATGTACCATGCATTCGTGCAACGTTCGTACCAAGTCAACTGTGGGCAGTTTAGTTACGTAGACATCTTCGTCGGGAAACAGCGCTTGGGAATAGTCGAAATGGGCAGTCCTTCCAGAATAGAAACTGTATTGTGACGTCATGGCGTCAACTGTTCCGTTTTGCAGCAAACCCAGAAGACCTGAAAGTAAAAAAGGTCACATAGACAAATTACTAGGTAAACTTCAAGTTAATTGAAATCTCAGGCTATTTGACAACCATCAAATAGACAAATTACTGCGTAAATAAACTTCAAGTTAGTTGAAATCTCGCAGGCTATTTGACAACCATATTTAACTCAATTAAATATGCTAGTTATCAGATAGTTAACTGAATCTATCAACTTCTAATCAGTGTTCAGTCAACCCCTCTTACGTTTCAACCCAATTAAATATACTAATTATCATAATATAGTTAACGTAATCTATCCATTACCGTTCCACTTTCCGCTCATCCTACTGTAGCTTCCAACTCCGTCTTTGTCCTGTTTTAGCACCACTACTTTGTGTGGAATACCAGCCATATAAAGGGCTCTGCCCAGCAAATTCACGTCCAACCCTGGCCGGAAACAGAAAGCGTTAGCCCTGAGTTGGCTGAGTTTCAGAGCGCATTCTTGGACGTGCGGCTCAAAAACTGGACTGGCTATACCGACGCGTAGAAGCATACTGTAGTTTGGCGCATTCAGATAGCGAGTATTACTGTTGTAATTTGTAGCACCAACTCGTGCGCATATGCAAAGTTGAGTATCTTTCTTTCGCTCCGCTTCTAGCTTTCAATTCGCCGTAGCGAAGTGACATTTAAACTGGGTTACATGCAGATATATGTGTGTCGAATGAGAGCAAAAGACTATGCAAATAGGTAGTGCCTTGGACAGGTTAACGAAACCCAAAACCGCATTGCCTGAAAGGGATAGGGTTCCTTCTGTTTGCGCTGCTAATGCACCCAGCACCGTCGATGAAGTGTTGAGGTTTCACGGGATGTAGCGCTTTGACACAGTGTTGCACCCAGCATTGAGGTCACAAAGCCCTATATGGCCTACACATTACGCAATTACATGTTCAGGACAGTTCAAAGCGAAGTGACAATTGAACTCGCCTCGCCGCGGTTCATTGCGATACATATTTGAATCAGTGACGACAAAGCCTGTGGAGGCGTAGTCGCGTCGCACGACTGTAGTGCCCGCGCTTTTGCCCTCGAACACACACCTTTCGAATTTGCGCATTTTCTCAATTTCTCGCATTCCACCGTACCGTTACGCGCCACCTCAAACGCACCCAATCATTATTCTAGTCATGCACGTTAGGCCCATTGTTTGCGCGTGCCACTAATTTGCATCTCGTTGGCGATTCATACGCAAGTGAAGGCTATTGGTAGGCGTAAATACAGCTGGAATATTTTTCGAGGCGCTAATTTCTCATGGTGCCCGCGCACACACACACACTTCACAAAAGGATTACTGTTGTTTTGATTCTCTGCATTTAGCCCTTCATTCGCAACGAACTTATCTGGTGCAGCAAATTTAATTGTGGAAGAGTGAATTGACACAGATTCAACAAGTGGCAATGAAACTGATCATAGTTTTGGCCTGTCTCTCGTGCGCTGTCAGTCGGTTCAAGCATCTTACTTTATTCACCATTGCTAAGTCTCGACAAAATTTGTAAAGTGGATTTTGTTCAGCGCAACTTCTACAACTTTGTTACAAATTATTTTGCAAATCTAAGCATCTAAGCAGTAAGTGATTAACAGACCACTAGTAGTTCAGCTCTAGCTAGTCGCTACTATAGCTACACGGTACCAACCAGTCACTGTCCTCTTTTCTTACATTATTATTTTGTTATAATGCTTAGGTACTTCAGGTTGCTTCGTTCGACTATCGTCCAATCCACTTTGGGGACATCATCAAATCGATCCTCGAAGGCTGGTTTCGTCTGCCGGGAAGACGCCCTAGACCTGGGTACCCTGGATAGGTTGCGTGTGAATAACATACCGTAATTCAGAACACGAATCACCGTTTATTTTTTGGCATGTTCAGCCACGGCAACACCCAAGGAGGAGAGGTCGAGGGGGCAGGCGAATTTGAAAACAAGGTCCAACGCTTTTCCGGCCGTTTCAACCGCATCAGTGTTTGCGGGCCGATTGGTTAGTTTGGCGGCGACGACGACGACGACGACGACGGCGACGACGACGACGACGACGACGACGACGACGACGACGACGACGACGACGACGACGACGACGACGACGACGACGACGACGACGACGACGACGACGACGACGACGACGACGACGACGACGACGACGACGACGACGACGACGACGGGGAGGACGTCGACGACGACGACGTCGACGACGACGACGACGACGACGACGACGACGACGACGACGACGACGACGACGACTACGACGACGACGACGACGACGACGACGACGACGGCGACGACGACGACGCGGACGACGACGGCGACGACAACAACGACAACAACGACGAACAACGACGACGACAACAACGACGACGACGACGACGACAACAACAACAACGACGACGACGACAACAACAACAACGACGACGACGACGACGACGACGACGACGACGACGACGACGACGACGACGACGACGACGACGACGACGACGACGACGACGACGACGACGACGACGACGACGACGACGGCGACGACGACGACGACTGAATTTTTCTAGACGTCTTTATCTCGAACGGACCTCAGCTCAACTACGCCGAATTGGCGGTCGACAAAACGTGGACTGATCTGATCGACGTGAGGAAGCTACCTTCTGTTTGGCTGCGTCAAAACACACCAAAGTGACACAATCACTCCACACATTTATCTACAGATGCGCGTGAGGCGCGGTCTCCTAACCATCAAAGTTAAGAACAACGCAAAACTGGTCTGTCCAGAGGGGAAGAAGTGCCAAGTAGCGGCCACAGTGCAATTGCCATCCTTGGTCGGTGTGTATTTGAACAAGGACGACGCCACTGTGAGCACGCTGCCCAACGTCGAGTTCCGAGCGCGCCGATTCGAGGCTCGAGTGAAGAGCAGTAAGCGAGTACCTAATAATGCGGATGTGACTACAAGTGTAAACCACTGCATGAAACTAAATGTTTACAAATTGTACTCACTCCACCAAAACGTCTGTGCACCCTGCTACCTCGACGAAGTCCCCCTTCCCATCAATTGCGTCAAACTTCACCAAGTTTTCGCTCAAGACTTCAAATTACACCAAATTCTTTCCTCATTCCAGATTACAGCCAGCTGGCCATCGAGCAACTGTCGACCGACTATCTCACTCTGAGCGTTCGCTCGCAGGGCGTCGTTGTCATCGGCGGGTCCGTCAGCCGAAATCTGGACATTTGCGTGTCGAATAAAGGAAACGTGGAGGCCTCGCGTCTGCAGGTTTGAGCTCGTCTCAAAGATTCAAAGTTACGGGAACGATGTAGCTGTACTGTAGTAGAAAATGAATTAAAAGTGTGGTTCTTCGCGCAAATCGGCTGCGAATCGACGGCGACGATGACGACGACGACGATGACGAAATCCAATCTGCATTCCACATTCGCACAACAAC
>JASAMZ010013853.1:0-42500 GCA_030248115.1 Linhomoeus sp. GSCO2_2 | reverse complement strand
GAAAGCATTCGAGGGTATACGCCTAAACATAAGCATAGGCCTACGCATAGGCCTAAGCCTAGACATAAGACGCGAACCTGAGCATAAGTCTAAGCCCGTAGGTATGTAGCTTTGACGGGTTTGCATTGAGCCATTCTTCTGGGCCACTGCTACACTACATGCGCACGCATTCTTCCAGACAATTGCCGACTGGCCATCCAGCAACTCTCAACTACCTATCTAACCCTGAATGTGCGCAAGCTTGGGGTAGCAGTGCTGGGAGGAAGGGTGGAGCGGACACTTGACATCAACGTGGACAATACCGGCAACGTGGAGTCTTCATATCTGCAGGTTTGCCACAATCGAAAATTAATTTTGCGTCTGGCTCATACTGTATGTATGTACGCACAGCACTCACTAGCCTTAGGTCGGCTACCATACGCTGCATCCAGAGGACCAAACACAGCAATAATCTCCATTGCCACGTTTAAACTTTCAATTTAAACTTTCAATTTCAAACTTCAGAGTGCGATCGCCAATGTCAACATCAAGGAGAACGGTTTCGTCACAGTGTGGGCTATAAACTCCCTGGGTGTCACCATCGAGAATCAGGGCCAAGTCTATTACAAAGGGGATCCTAAAAGGAAGTTCCTGGATCCTGGAGAGAATGGAATCGTCTTGCCATTGCCTCAAGTGAAGAAAGATTAGATGAAGGAAGGAGAGTGATGCTGCAATTGTTGAATGGTGCGAATGCCAAGAATGAGAATGAGGGGCTACTTCAGGATAACTCCCGTACGTGTTTGTAGTTCGCCACTGAGAAGGTTACATTCATGCACAGTGTAGATCGCCCTTGTGCGCTAAGGCTACTTGCACGCTCGTGCGTGACTCAGCAGCCATTGAGCAACGAGTGAATTTGTTGAGAAAAGAGTAGTGTATCGCGGATTCACGACTTTAACAGCTTGCTAACCGGGCAAATCACAGTGTTTGCAGAATTGTACCACATTGCATTCCTTTACATTACAACTCCATCCCATGCCGTGACTCATCCTGCAACCTTATCAGTCTTTCTTACACATTTTCATCACTAAATCACACTTGTGTAGTTTCGCTTCAACGCGAGCATTTTCTAATGAGCGCAGCAGTCGATCATGCTGCCGTTGGCGTGTCGATACTCGACTCCCTCCCCGAAGCCGCTGCACTGCTCGTTCTCCTCCGCTTGACGTTGGGTGGAGTTCACTAAATATTCGCGCTGAGTTCGTGCGAGTAACGCCAATTAATTTCTTGGTAAAACTCCAACTGGTTAGGACTTCTGGGTAGTGGATTATAACAGCTTTAGAAGTGCAGTCTGCAGTCAGTCAGCAATTTTGCGGGGTGCGCGCAGTCCTCTTTACTCACCAGTGTTTTCCATGTCATTGACGCAGTTGTCATTACAGCACGTCAACTTTTCAATAGCGATCGACGCGCCGACGCAGGCGCTGGAGGCGCGTTGCATTAATTAATGACTTTGACAAAACAAAGACAAAAGTAAGACAATTCAGCGTGTCTTGTCTCATCGGCGATTTGATTAAGGGAAGGGCGCTGAGCTTGAGTGAGAGATAGTTGAGTAACCGAAGGAGCGCATTTTCGAAGCTTATGCCGACAAACGCGTAAAACGATTTGTTCCGTTATGATGTTTGCAGCCGTTCGTCAATTTCATGTATAGGTATATTGCCATGGAAAATTGCCACCACTAGTCACAACGACACACGGTTACATATTCGGCACATATTAGCGCACTTTTCTGCCCTTGGGCACTTTACAGGAAATGTAGCACAACACGCCCCTATCGCAGAAGGCCTGGTCGCAATTCGTGATGATCGCCTCTCCTGGGCAGCTGAACAGAGCGACTGTTTCTACTATCAAACGCCTCACACCCAGACGCGTATTGTCAGCTTCTGTTGAGCGCGAAAAGTTTAATTTCGGACGTTCCAAAAACTTGTTTTGCGAGCTTTCAGAATCGATCTCGCATTGACTGCATATTGCTATCAAAACTTGGTTGAGTGAGGCAGTGGGAAATCTTTGTTGCATCGAACCTAGTCATGTTGTACGTATTGTAAATCGTATTGTATGTGCGTACCCAAATTGTAGGGCATTTGCGCCTGGCATCGATGACACAGGGCGGCGAAGCGCACTGCCGTCGCTGAAACGAGGCGCCATTCATTTATTTTCGGGTCCATTTTGCGCTTTTCATATCATGCAAAGCCTGCGCAGAATTCAGTTACGGCTATCCTTACTGTTTATGATAGACCAAATCCATATTCTTGCGTTTTAGCGTAGAAATCGCTCTAACTCGCTCAGCGTGCGTCGTAGAGAGACGATTTTGAGATTGCTGGATAGCTCCAGACTCGCTGATCATATTTTGTTCTTCTATTGGTCGAAACTCAAAAGTTTGAATATCGCGAGCTACAGTAACCCAAAGGTTGGAACGGCAAATCGGCCCTAACTCGCTCGTCTTACGTTGTAGAGCGACATTCGTTCGACCGTTTGAAAGCTTACGTGGAAGCAGTTGTTGAACGGTCATTCCTAAAGAAATACTTTTGTTTTTTAAACCCTTGTCTTACGAACAACTTTGTCTGCTAAAAAAAATTAATCCCGGGCGATCCCAATGTTGCCTTGCAACAACCGCTCAGAAATGCGTGTGCCTCGCTCAAAAATTAATCCCGGGCGATCCCAATGTTGCCCTGCAAGAATCTCTCAGAAAGGAGCGTGTCAGAAGTAGCGCATGAATAGTGGACTCCCGGCAGGGCGCGCGTCATATCGGAAAGGCTTCTAAATACTTTACAAAAGTATCCACTCTTTTACTCTTCCACTTTAAGAGACTCACAAACCACTCTGCTATTAATGAGACGACTCAACTCTTTTAAAACAGCTTGTTTTAGGACCAGGAGTGAGAAACTCGTTTCATTTTCAGTGTCGATAAAATATCCTGAACCCAATTGCAACTGCACTCGCCAACCATATTTGTACTGGAACAGAAATTGAAACTCCACGAACAGTTTCAGTCTATGTATGCACTGCTGAAACAAGTTATTGTCCAATTTCAGTATTACTGTGTATCTTTGACTCATCTCGTGCAAATTTGGCGTAGTCGGTGACGAAATAGGTAGTTCGAAACAACAACTCTGCAACGCGTGTAGGCAAAATTACTATGCCCCTGCGGCAAAAGAAATGGATCTGAGCCTAGGGCTAGTCAGTGCTAGTGCAACACTTGTTGCTGCTGTAATTTTCACGCATTCAGTTTAGCAAAACTGTAAAACTATGTTACAAATTCTTATTGACATACGGCCTTATCATAAAAAAGTATGCATTCACATTCGTCAATAACTGACGTTCTATTTTTGTCAATTTGTGAAATTTTGACAAATTGTCGCGTATTTCTGTTTAATTCCACATTTGCAAAAAATTTCTTTTGTGCTACAAAATCCGCCGTCTATGCTCTTTCCATTTCTGAAGAAATTTCATTTCTAGCTCATCAGGTGAAAAAGTCGATTTTCGACATTTTTGAATTTTAATTGTGAATATCTCGAAAATGCGAAATTAGCAACAGAAACGGACATTGGGTCGGTACTCACGACCTTGACTCTACTTGACCACATATGTCACATATCTTACTTCAGTGCGACGGACACACACACACACACACACACACACACACACACACACACACACACACACACACACACACACACACACACACACACACACACACACACACACACGCACACGCACACGCACACGCACACGCACACGCACACGCACACGCACACGCACACGCACACGCACACGCACACGCACACGCACACGCACACGCACACGCACACGCACACGCACACGCACACGCACACGCACACGCACACGCACACGCACACGCACACGCACACGCACACGCACACGCACACGCACACGCACACGCACACGCACACGCACACGCACACGCACACGCACACGCACACGCACACGCACACGCACACGCACACGCACACGCACACGCACACGCACACGCACACGCACACGCACACGCCCACGCACACGCACACGCACACGCACACGCACACGCCGCACACGCCGCACACGCACACGCACACGCACACGCACACGCACACGCACACGCACACGCACACGCACACGCACACGCACACGCACACGCACACGCACACGCACACGCACACGCACACGCGCACGCACGCACGCACGCACGCACGCACGCACGCACGCACGCACGCACGCACGCACGCACGCACGCACGCACGCACGCACGCACGCACGCACGCACGCACGCACGCACGCACGCACGCACGCACGCACGCACGCACGCACGCACGCACGCACGCACGCACGCACGCACGCACGCACGCACAGACATTGTCGTCCGTATATATGTGACAGGGAATACCCGCATCCAGTGAAAACCCGCATATGCGGGTTTTCACCAAACCACTTAGTGAATACCCGCATATGCGGGTTTTCACTGGTCCAGTTAGTGAATACCCGCATATGCTTGTTTTACGGCGCTGTTCCGCAGAATCGCTACCCGCATATAAGCGAACACAGTAATTTTTTTATTCCAGGGTTCGCTTGAAGTCTCGCCATATATTTAATCTAATCTTCCAAACATCCTAGCATTGAATTCATTGGCTCAGGCTTAGGCTTAGGCTTAGGCTTAGGCTCAGGCTTTCCTCCGGCTCAGGTCTACGATCTCCTCCTGCTCAGGCCTACGATCTCCGCCTAGCCTACGATCTCCTCCTGCTCAGGCCTACGATTTCCACCTAGCCTACGATCTCCTCCTGCTCAGGCCTACGATCTCCGCCAAGCCTACGATCTCCTCCTGCTCAGGCCTACGATCTCCGCCTAGCCTACGATCTCCTCCTGCTCAGGCCTACGATCTCCGCCTAGCCTACGATCTCCTCCTGCTCAGGCCTACGATCTCCGCCTAGCCTACGATCTCCTCCTGCTCAGGCCTACGATCTCCGCCTAGCCTACGATCTCCTCCTGTTCAGGCCTACGATCTCCGCCTAGCCTACGATCTCCTCCTGCTCAGGCCTACGATCTCCGCCTAGCCTACGATCTCCTCCTGCTCAGGCCTACGATCTCCGCCTAGCCTACGATCTCCTCCTGCTCAGGCCTACGATCTCCGCCTAGCCTACGATCTCCTCATGCTCAGGCCTACGATCTCCGCCTAGCCTACAATCTCCTCCTGCTCAGGCCTACGATCTCCGCCTAGCCTACGATCTCCTCATGCTCAGGCCTACGATCTCCGCCTAGCCTACGATCACATCCTGCTCAGGCCTACGATCTCCGCCTAGCCTACGATCTCCTCCTGCTCAGGCCTACGATCTCCGCCTAGCCTACGATCTCCTCCTGCTCAGGCCTACGATCTCCGCCTAGCCTACGATCTCCTCCTGCTCAGGCCTACAATCTCCGCCTAGCCTACGATCTCCTCCTGCTCAGGCCTACGATCTCCGCCTAGCCTACGATCTCCTGAAGCTCTGGCGTACGATCTCCGCCTAGCCTACGATCTCATCCTGCTCAGGCCTACGATCTCCGCCTAGCCTACGATCTCCTCCTGCTCAGGCCTACGATCTCCGCCTAGCCTACGATCTCCTCCTGCTCAGGCCTACGATCTCCGCCTAGCCTACGATCTCCTCCTGCTCAGGCCTACGATCTCCGCCTAGCCTACGATCTCCTCCTGCTCAGGCCTACGATCTCCGCCTAGCCTACGATCTCCTCCTGCTCAGGCCTACGATCTCCGCCTAGCCTACGATCTCCTCCTGCTCAGGCCTACGATCTCCGCCTAGCCTACGATCTCCTCCTGTTCAGGCCTACGATCTCCGCCTAGCCTACGATCTCCTCCTGCTCAGGCCTACGATCTCCGCCTAGCCTACGATCTCCTCCTGCTCAGGCCTACGATCTCCGCCTAGCCTACGATCTCCTCCTGCTCAGGCCTACGATCTCCGCCTAGCCTACGATCTCCTCATGCTCAGGCCTACGATCTCCGCCTAGCCTACAAACTCCTCCTGCTCAGGCCTACGATCTCCGCCTAGCCTACGATCTCCTCATGCTCAGGCCTACGATCTCCGCCTAGCCTACGATCTCCTCCTGCTCAGGCCTACGATCTCCGCCTAGCCTACGATCTCCTCCTGCTCAGGCCTACGATCTCCGCCTAGCCTACGATCTCCTCCTGCTCAGGCCTACGATCTCCGCCTAGCCTACGATCTCCTCCTGCTCAGGCCTACGATCTCCGCCTAGCCTACGATCTCCTCCTGCTCAGGCCTACGATCTCCGCCTAGCCTACGATCTCCTCCTGCTCAGGCCTACGATCTCCGCCTAGCCTACGATCTCCTCCTGTTCAGGCCTACGATCTCCGCCTAGCCTACGATCTCCTCCTGCTCAGGCCTACGATCTCCGCCTAGCCTACGATCTCCTCATGCTCAGGCCTACGATTTCCGCCTAGCCTACAATCTCCTCCTGCTCAGGCCTACGATCTCCGCCTAGCCTACGATCTCCTCCTGCTCAGGCCTACGATCTCCGCCTAGCCTACGATCTCCTCATGCTCAGGCCTACGATCTCTGCCTAGCCTACGATCTCCTCCTGCTCAGGCCTACGATCTCCGCCTAGCCTACGATCTCCTCCTGCTCAGGCCTACGATTTCCACCTAGCCTACGATCTCCTCCTGCTCAGGCCTACGATCTCCGCCAAGCCTACGATCTCCTCCTGCTCAGGCCTACGATCTCCGCCTAGCCTACGATCTCCTCCTGCTCAGGCCTACGATCTCCGCCTAGCCTACGATCTCCTCCTGCTCAGGCCTACGATCTCCGCCTAGCCTACGATCTCCTCCTGCTCAGGCCTACGATCTCCGCCTAGCCTACGATCTCCTCCTGTTCAGGCCTACGATCTCCGCCTAGCCTACGATCTCCTCCTGCTCAGGCCTACGATCTCCGCCTAGCCTACGATCTCCTCCTGCTCAGGCCTACGATCTCCGCCTAGCCTACGATCTCCTCCTGCTCAGGCCTACGATCTCCGCCTAGCCTACGATCTCCTCCTGCTCAGGCCTACGATCTCCGCCTAGCCTACAATCTCCTCCTGCTCAGGCCTACGATCTCCGCCTAGCCTACGATCTCCTCATGCTCAGGCCTACGATCTTCGCCTAGCCTACGATCTCCTCCTGCTCAGGCCTACGATCTCCGCCTAGCCTGCGATCTCCTCCTGCTCAGGCCTACGATCTCCGCCTAGCCTACGATCTCCTCCTGCTCAGGCCTACGATCTCCGCCTAGCCTACGATCTCCTCCTGCTCAGGCCTGCGATTTCCACCTAGCCTACGATCTTCTCCTGCTCAGGTCTACGATCTCCGCCTAGCCTACGATCTCCTCATGCTCAGGTTTACGATCTCCGCCTAGCCTACGATCTCCTCCTGCTCAGGCCTACGATCTCCGCCTAGCCTACGATCTCCTCCTGCTCAGGCCTACGATCTCCGCCTAGCCTACGATCTCCTCCTGCTGAGGCCTACGATCTCCGCCTAGCCTACGATCTCCTCCTGCTCAGGCCTACAATCTCCGCCTAGCCTACGATCTCCTCCTGCTCAGGCCTACGATCTCCGCCTAGCCTACGATCACATCCTGCTCAGACCTACCCCCTTTTGGTGTCGACTCGTGTAGTAATTTGGTGTATTTCGTAATTTGTGTGGACTGATTCAGTATTTTGGTGTAAACTCATTCAGTAATCAGACGTGGACTCGTTCAGACCTCACCATGCACTCCTAGACGGGTTTTCACTAAACTTTTTAGTGAATACACGCATATGCGGGTATTCACTAACACGGGTAGTGAAAACCCGCATATGCGGGTATTCACTAACACATCTAGTGAAAACCCGCATATGCGGGTTTTCACTGGATGCGGGTATTCACTGTAACATATATACACCTCGCCGCGCTGAGGCGCGGCGAAAATAGCATAGTTCTTGAGCTTCTGTTGTGTATTTTAGCGAAGCTGACTACTGTACCTATGTATGTACATTGATTTATTGCTTAACAACAAGCCAGAAGAGTGTAAAGGCGATTGACTTAGCAATGTAGGTTTTGCGCCAAGAATTCCGACATTGCGAGTCGCGAAGTATATGGCGAAACAATTGTGCACCCCCCCCCCCCCCCCCTTCCTTCACTTCGCATTTCTAATTCTGCACATTATTGTCCATGCAACGTAAATCCTCAAATAAACGCCCTTGATCATAATGGTATGAATGACAACGCAAGATGGGGAGAGCCGCATAAGTAAGTATAGAACTTGTTGTAGGTAAGTACATTACCGTACCCTACAGTATCCCACAGTGCAGTTCGTTAAAAGTACCTGGTTGGAGAAATGCAGCGCGCCCTTCTGGTCTTGCCTGGCCAGGACCACAACAGGACACGAGGCGCTGTCAAGAAATCGATTCAGAGCCTGTGCCTGCTCTGAGGACAATTTTTCCTCGGAAATTGCCAGTCCAAAGAAGTGACTGGCCATTCTGAGCAAGTGCTGTTTGCGATTGTCGCCCCCTCCCCCTCCCTCCTTTGTTCCGTCTCCTGCCGCTGGAGGAAGCGGCGCCATTTTGAGGATATTAATAACTTCAAACGTAAATATTGTTCGCAGTGCTTTATCAGACGAAGCTAAGTTCTGTTGAATATAACGATGTGAGCAAAGAAGAACCGTCTGACGCTCTTTGTGTGTAGATTAGGCGGCTAGTGCTTTGCCAGCGTCATGCCAACCGTTGCTAGGCAACGGCGCGCTCCGCTCTAACGGCGAACGAGGCGCGCGCGGTAAGCAGAGACACCATTATCACGCATTTGCAGGCTGTAGGCAAGTCTCTTGACAGACCATGCAAGCGGCTATAGGAATGACGAATGGAAACTAAAGGCGGCAACTACACTGATAGCATCTACAGATCTTCTAGAGCTGATATCTGCGCGTATCGCAGTGCCAACGGGACGCGAAATCACACGCTACATAAGTAACGGACAAGCGTTGCGTCGCTTCACCACTTCATCTTCTGAAGCCGCGCTTGGCGCTCTTCACAAAGGAGGAGCGAAATGAGCTGCTCAGTAATAGTGCCAGATAGAAGTAGTAACCGATTTGCATGGACGTCATAGCGTTGACTACTGTCTCGACTGTGGAATGCGGCCAATAGGTATCGAAGTCCTTCAGTTGCCGATCAAAGGGTCCACAAGGATCCAAGTTTGGAAAAGAGTTGAAGATGCTTCCCAAAATGAACTCTACAGTGTCGATGGCCATTGAAGCCGTGGTGTGAATGCAGACGAGCACAGTTGACGAGTGGATGGTTGCTTCTTGGGTAGACTCATTTCTCTGTGGATAGAGCCTTAATCTGGCAACAAGCATGACAGTGAGGAAGTTTGTCACCACTTTCAGGCCATAATCTAAGTAGTTTTTGGCCAGTCCCACATAATTCGAGGCTGCAGAGTAGTAATACTCCGTCTGGGAGATGGTGTGCACTCCCCTCCCTAAGTTTGTGACCTTGTACCGTAAGAGATCAAACGACACTTGAAACATTGCTGAAATTGATACACACAACGCCCCTGCAATGGCAGGGTGCACCTTTGATAGAGCTTTAGCCAATCTCACTTCACCAAAGACGCTCGCTGAACTGCTGATAGTCTCAAGAAACTGTAGATATGTGCTGATGCTCAGCCCGGTATTTGCCAGGTAAGTGGAAATGTAGATGATATACAACATAACTAGGCCTGGCAACATTGGTTGAAGTGTCCATGCAAAGGAGAGGATGAGGCCAAACAAGCCAGACAGGGTGTTAATCAGGAAGTCAGAGAAGAGAAGATGGCTGGTCCAGGACATTTCCCTGCAATCAAGGAGAGTGACAATCATTATGACGCAGATGCAAGTTGGCGAGATAGAATCATACAACTGCCATTGTGCACCATACTACGCAGTCCAGTCTAGACGTCATATATTGAGCTTTTCATTTATTCATGTTACATAGTTCCTGTATACACTGTGTGTTCGATTGCCTGCAAGTGTACTACATAACCACCTCTTGTGACGATAATCCAACGTCGTAAGGGCAGCTCCAATTGTCCCAAAGGTTGTAAGTAGGGCAATAGGCGCAGCGCGCACAAGAAGGGCCGTACTAATGACTCTGTTTCTGACAAACTCATTTGCAGAGACGTTGAACTGCAACCCATTGTATGCCATGAATTGCAGCCATTTGTCGACAAGAATGGTTGCTTGCAAATTGTTTTGTTCAAGCGAACGTTGTCTAATGTGGAGAAAACAGCCAAGGAAGGTACTGAAACAGAAGTGAACAAGTGAAAATTAACTGAACAATGGTTTGAAGCTTAAAAGACTGACCTGTTATCATCATCCGCATTATCAAATGACATCCTCGCGAGATTTCGTTTCTTGAGTGGAATCCACAGGTACAATAGGTATCTGTTCAACAGTATCTTGCGCACAACAGATTTCTTTCAGCGTCTTATGCCACAGACCACTGGAGACAAACATCTAGAGTTGGAATAGCCACGTGCAGTTGAAGATCAAATTTCGTCTAATCCTATAAATTTTTAATGCGTGTTCTATCTGTGGCTTTGGTGGAGTAGAATGAATAACGAAATAATATATCAAGCACTGGCTTGCGTAGCAAAGAAACGTCGGCAAGCAGGCGCAATGCTCTTTGCGCCCCCTTATCCAATTAGTATTTCAGGAAAGTTCCCCCCTGCTGGGGGGTAAGGACAGGTGAATTTGTTCGTCCTTATGAAGACTGATGATGAACAGGCTGTGTACCTCAGATGACTTCGGGCCCTCTACTACACGAACAAATTCAGCGTGCTCTGTTCACACGCACGGAGCTTATCACGTACTCACAACGTACATGCGGCAAATGCACTCTACCGCTATCAACACGCATGCGTGGCTTCAGTGCCTGCCACCGCATCTCACACAACACAATGTCCGCACTCAGCGCAACATACGCAAGGGCGACGGACCCCATGGTTAACTCCCACTTTGACCGCTCAGCCATGCATGCAAGTAGATGGCTTCACCTGCTAACAGAGCTTCTGGAGGTATTAACGTTGGTAAATGCACATTCTGCACTAATGCTGGGTAAGCGATTTGCAGTACACAAACGACAAACACAGAGACCCATAGTGAGAGTTGGGCACCCCTATACAGAGCACGCTGAATTTGTTCGTGTAGTAGAGGGCCCGAAGTCATCTGAGATACACAGCCTGTTCATCATCAGTCTTCATAAGGACGAACAAATTCACCTGTCCTTACCCCCCAGCAGGGGGGAACTTTCCTGAAATACACACCCTGTCCATGTCCACAGAGTGGACACCTTCGGGGGGGGGGGGGGCATAGAGCAGGTTTGCTGAGAGGCGACAAAGACAGGCCTGCTCTGAAAGGATTGGTGTTGTAGGTGTGGGGACACGGACAGGTCTGGCCACAGGAGGTTGGATGCACACAGACAGGTCTGGCCACAGGAGGTTGGATGCACACAGACAGGTCTGGCCACAGGAGGTTGGATGCACAGACAGGTCTGGCCTCAGGAGGTTGGATGCACAGACAGCTATACGACTATACGAATTACGATTTCGTCATAACACCATTCTGTCACCCACCACCACCCTTCTAGAGTCGACTCTCAACACCTCCAATACATATCACCACTCTACAGTTCATTTCGACATTGACTATACGAATTTACGATTTCGTCATAATGTCATTGTACTGGTTCCAACGTTTGGGCATCCATATCTCAAGAACCAAACAACCTAGGAAGATGAAATGTTTTACACATTTATTCACCCTATGGTGGTCTAGACCGGATCACTTCGATTGGCGCCCCAGCCTGCACCAGTAGAGCTCGGCGTAAGTGAGCCAAGATCCGCGCACGCGTACCGGATCTGACCTTTGTGCATCCATATCTCAAGAACCAAACAACCTAGGAAGATGAAATGTTTTACACATTTATTCACCCTATGGTGGTCTAGACCGGATCACTTCGATTGGCGCTCCAGCCTGCACCATTAGAGCTCGGCGTAAGTGAGCCGAGATCCGAGCGCATACCGGATCTGACCTTTGTGCATCCATATCTCAAGAACCAAACAACCTAGGAGGATGAAACGTTTTACACATTTATTCACCCTATGGTGGTCTAGACTGGATCACTTCGATTGGCGCCCCAGCCTGCACCAGTAGAGCTCGGCCATCTTGGGCCGAGCCCCGAACCAGAACCGGAAGTAACGTTTGGGACCATGTAACTTTTTTCTTACGCAACCTAGAAAGATGAAATGTTTTACACATTTGTTCACCTTACGATGCACTTTGGTGGTCAACTTCGATTGGCGCCCCAGCCTGCACCAGTAGAGCTCGGCCGTCTTGAGCCGAGCCCCGAACCAGAACCGGAAGTAACGTTTGGGACCATGTAACTTTTTTCTTACGCAACCTAGAAAGATGAAACGTTTTACACATTTGTTCACCTTACGATGCACTTTGGTGGTCAACTTCGATTGGCGCCCCAGCCTGCACCAGTAGAGCTCGGCCGTCTTGAGCGGGACTTAGCCAAAATTTCGGCCATTTTTGTAATCGACCACAACTCTCGGAATACTCAACCGATCTCTGTGATTTTTTAACATAATAAATGCGGTTAGTGGGCGGTTCTAACGCGCCATAAACCACTGCCCTAGCTAGTACCGTTCGCGAGAACGAGGCCGAAAACCTTGCGATCAGATGAAGATCGGGGAATTTTTTGACAGTTTTGGTTTTATATCTCGGGAACCACGTAACCGATTCGGCTGAACCTTTAGCACAATACTTCTTGTTACTCTGAACATCTATGGTGAAAATTTCAGCCCGATCGGTTAAGTCTACCTATATGACGTAGTACTAACCCGTAGTCCCCGGAGGCGCACTGGCCCCCAGCCGAACAAATTGGGTTGAGCGCTTACGCGCTCAACCCGATTTCAAAGAAAGCGGTTCCTTTGAAATGGCATGGTTACCAAACAACCTACAATTGACAATTACCAAATCTGAAAGTTGGAGTTGTGTTGATGTGGACAATTTCGTGTTAGAACTTCAATGCCACCCAATTGACCAGCACAATGCACGTGCGCGGTTCACCACATGATTCGGTTTCACTCTATTACAGTAATCACACAGTCAGCAACGCAACGATCACATATACTTGCGTTGAGAAACGTGTCGGTGACATAAATTCATTTGCACTCCTCAATGATGGTCGTTTCAATGACCTGGTCTTTCTTCACGATTCGTCGGTAGCCATAGAGCAGCCATTTCTTACAGCAGTGGCGAACCTGGATGACAATCTACTATTAGAGTTGTGTGTGCAGAGACACACCGAGACAACAGTGTGCAGCATTGACTGACTGTGCCAAAGTTGCACACAAAGTTTTTCCATCAAACCCTACCTTTCTATTGCTGAAAGTGTGGAAGCCGATCATAGCCACGGCCAGAGCCACATTGATGATGAACAGCATGGAGAAGAGTGCCAGACGCTGCTCGTGCACTGCGTAGCTTCCAAACAGGGTGGAGATCATAAACAAAGGGCAGATCACCATCAGACCATATCGATTTGTGCTGAAAGTGAAAGAATTGGCCAACAGTAGAATAGAGGATGATAAGAGCAAATCAAGGAGGCACAAAAGCTCACTGCGCTGTCGTTTTCTGCTCAGTGTCTGCTCCAGGCAGAACTGGGTATTTGTTCCTTTGCTGCCAGAGACCTGCTTCCTCAGAGACAACCACAGCTGCAGCACATGGTAGGCCGACAAAAAGCAAATTGACCAGCTTTATTCCAGTATTGTCCCAATTAATCCAGCAGCTGAAGGTGTTTGGAATCATTTTGTGTGTTCATTAATTCAAGATTAACGTTTGAAATCGTATTCACCTGAAGGTCGATGGTGTGTGGTCGTACCACCGAACTCCAAGTGGTGTAATCAATATGGCTGGAATCACCCAGCCAAAGGTGACATAGGTCAGAGTTCGACGATGACCATTTCTTCTTTGTAGGTTGGTCAGAACTGCATATGACTGAAGTGCTTCGAACAAGAAGAAGAATGATGCAACGACACCAAAGTATATTTCCACAACGGACCCCACGTAGCACATATAGAGCTGAAAAGCAAACGCGTCAGACGGAGTGTCGTTCGTGCCAAAAGGATTAATTGTTAACCTTGTCAGTGTCCTTGTCTTTGTTGTAGTGCAAACTAAGGTGCAGCAGAGATATTGCGATCTCCTGACTTCTGTGCAGGTTCTTCTCTGTCGAACAGTCCCTGAATGCGACGAAGGCCTTTGAATCCAACATAATTTGACATGCAGGAGCGAAGTAATGGATGCCTACCCAATCAAGATGAAAACAACAAGAGAAAAGGCATTTCCAACAGCCAGCAGCGTCTCTCCAATGGATGTCATGGTATTTGCGATGACTTCTTCAGTCTCAGTCATAGGCTTCTTGGCCGAGATTTTTTCGCCCGCCCTCAGGCGGGCGACACTCTACGAGAGCTCGGCGTGCGTGCGTTCGTACGTCCGTACGTACGTCCGTCCGTAACGCTCTCAGATCTCGGCATTGGAGAGTCGTAGAGCGGAGATCTTGGGCTCTACTGATAGATCTCGACTCACTGATCATTCAGCTAAGAGGTTTCAAAATTCAAAAGTTTGAATTGCGCGCGCTACAGCACACGAAGGTCAAAACGCAAAACGACTCTAGCTCGCTCGTGGTACGTCGTAGAGCGGCAATCGACATGTCAGGTGAAAGCTCTCGACGTGCTCTTTCATGCGGCTACAAAACTTTGTTCAATTACGCAAGCACGCACCGCTGAAAACGCCATTCTCGGGATTTTGACGCTAAGGTCGCTCCAACTCGCTCAACTTGCTTGTAGAGAGACGATCTCGAGCTTTTTGGATAGCTCCCGACTCACTGATCATTTGTTCTCCCATCGGTTAAAATTCAAAAGTTTGAATTTCGCGAGTTACAGTAACTCGAAGGTGCAAAAGCACAAAACGGCGCTAACTCGCTCGTCTTACGTCGTAGAACGGCAATCGACACGCCAGGTGAAAGCTCTCGGCGTGCTCTTTCATGCGGCTGCAAAACTTTGTTCAATTACGCAAACACGCACCGCTAAAACGCCATTCTCGGGATGTTGACGCTAAGATCGCTCTAACTCGCTCAACTTGCGTCGTAGAGAGACGATCTCGAGCTTTTTGGATAGCTCCCGACTCACTGATCATTTGTTCTCCCATTGGTGGAAATTCAAAAGTTTGAATTTCGCGAGTTACAGTAACTCAAAGGTTCAAAAGCACAAAACGGCGCTAACTCGCTTGTCTTACGTCATAGAATGGCAATCGACACGCCAGGTGAAAGCTCTCGGCGTGCTCTTTCATGCGGCTGCAAAACTTTGTTCAATTGCGCAAACACGCACCGCAGAAAACGCCATTCTCGCGATTAAACACTTAAGATCGCTCTTTGCTACATGCAGAAGTGCGACACGGTTTGATTGCTCGTAGTGCGCTCTTTTGTGCTCTGTCAATTGTTTGCCAAAACTTAAACAAGTTTTAGTCACTTTTTAAAAAGCGTTGCTTGAAAGAGGGATGTTCTTGCTCTAAAAGCCAAATCGCGGGCGAAGTCAATATTGCTAATGCAATACCCTCTTGCGAAGTGGGGGCTCATGAAGCGGAGCATGCGGGCGATGAACTCTCGCACTCTCTGCAGAAAGAACGCAACTCTTTGCAACGTCAGTCAGAATACAAACTCAACTTTTTAATACCGGAGCTTGTTGCTGCCAAACGTCCTGTTTTCACATTAGCAGTATTTTCTGTCATTGCTGGTTCCGGTGTCGCCTTTGCCGACGTTGCAGGACCACTGTTTTGAACTCGCTTCTTCGTAGTTCTCTCTGAAGTTGCTGTACCTATCATCGTGTGGGCTTGTTTTTTCGTCATTGTTTTAGTTGCTGTCGATTTCTTTGGCGTCGTTCTCATTTTTTCGCCGCGCCTCAGCGCGGCGAGGTGTATATATACGGTTGACAATGTGTGTCTGTGTGTGTGTGTGTGTGTGTCTGTGCGTCTGTGTGTCGGTGTGTCCGTGGCACCGAAGTAAGATGTGTGCCATATGTGGTCAAGTGGAGTCAAGGTCGCTGAGTATGGATCTGATGTCCGTTTCTGTTGCTAATTTTGCATTTTCGAGATATTCACAATTGAAATTCAAAAATGTCAAAAATCGACTTTTTCGCCCGATGAGCTAGCGGCGAAATTTCTTCAGAAATAGAAAGAGCATAGACCGCGGATAATTTGTAACACAAACAACATTGTTTTCAATTGTAGAATTTCATAGAAATGCGGCACAATTTTTCTGCCAACAAACAGTTGGCAAGTTTTTTTGTTCGATGTGGTGTATTCCCACGGGTATAAAACTTCAGATGAACGGCGTCGTATCATGCCGATACCATATAGCGAACGCGGCGATATCACTGAGCTTTAGATCAGTTGTACAGACAACCGTATCGTGGTAATGGCTGCACTTGAATTGTGGTGCGCGTTTTCAAGATACCTTCTCTAGATACGGCTAATTATGCGAATGAAATTTACTATACTGTTCACCAAGATTTGACAGACACAAAGTATAGGTTGAACTTTTTACACACACAGCTGTTTCGCCGCGCCTCAGCGCGGCGAGGTGTATATGTTACCGTGACTACCCGGATCCAGTGAAAACCAGGATATCCGGGTTTTCACTGGTCGACTTAGTGAAAACCCGGATATCCGGGTTTTCACTGACGGTTTAGTGAAAACCCGGATAATGTCAAATTATCCGGGTTTTCACTGAAAGTTTAGTGAAAACCCGGATATGCGAGATTTCGTGGGAAGTTCGTGAAAATCATGATGTAGTTGTGTTTCCATCAATCTTTTCGAAGAAACAACCTAGAAATCGACCCTTCTATAGTTTTCAACACTGCTGACGAAACAAGTGCTTTTGAATGGCAAATCGCGCTGTTTGTTGCGCGAAACAAGCGTCGTGGAGTGGAGTGCGAAGCGTGCGATCTTAGCAATACCTTGCATCTTTGCCGAACCGGGCCTTTTACAATGCGCATGACTTTCGCATGATTTGCGGCCAATTGACACGTCTCGTTCAACAGGGGGCGAAGTATGTGTACGGGGAACATGCATCTCGCTTACACCTTGCACGTCACTGAACGCTGTTGCAAGCGTTAGTAGGGAAGGGGCACAGCCGGCCTAAGCAGGAGGCGAAGTATATGGAGGAGTGTCCACCCCACTTACAGTTTGCACTAAAACTCGGTCGACGTCGCGCCTGGCGGGTCTCAACTGAGGCTTAGCGCGACCACCAACTTCAGGGCGCGCTTCGCGCGCCCTGAAGTCGGTCACCGGTCGCGTTAAGCCTAAGTTTCGACCCGCCAGACTGCGACGCCGACTGACTCTTGTGGACTGTGGGCGCAGGGCGAGCCTAAGCATAGCCTGATTTGGAAGGAACAAACAGCCTACAGGCAATAGAAATATAGTTATAACAATGTATTGCGCGATTTTGAGCATATCGGAGAATTATCCGGGTTTTCCCTAACCGATCAGTGAAAACCCGGATATCCGGGTTTTCACTAACTCAACAGTGAAAACCCGGATATCCGGGTTTTCACTAACCAACTCAGTGAAAACCCGGATATCCGAGTTTTCACTGAAGACGGGTTCTCCCGGTCACATATGTTCGGACGCTATTGTCTGTTTGTGTGTGTGTGTGTCTGTCTGTCTGTCTGTCCGGAACAACTAGACACGACGGTTAGTGCCATCCGATGGAGTCGAATGCGCTGAGTAACGTGCCGTTGTCCGTTTCTGTTGCTAATTTCGCTATTTCGAGATATTTACGATTAAAATATGAAAATGTCAAAAATGACACTTTTATTTGCAAGTCGTATCGGCAAAGTTTTTGCTGAAATGGAAAGGGCGTAAGACGCGATGAATTTGTGACATAGCTTCGGATTTTGGAATTCACGAAGTTAGGGATATTTTCAAGGTTTTTGCCAAAATTCCCAAATTTCGACAATTTCAAACAGCTTATATTTAAAAACTTCTTTGCACCGATGTATCGAGCATAGTCTGCCAAGTATTTAGCAAATAGTTTCAGCTAATATAATTAACGAAATTAGGGATATTTTCAAGGTTTTTGTCAAAATTCCCAAATTTCGACAATTTCAAACAGCTTAAATTTCAAAATTTCTTTTTACGGATGTGTCGAGCATAGTCTGCCAAGTATTTATCAAATAGTTTCAGGTTTTATAATTAACGAAATTAGGGATATTTTCAAGGGTTTTGTCAAAATTCCCAAATTTCGACAAATTCAAACAGCTTTAATTTCAAAACTTCTTTGCACGGATGTATCGAGCATAGTCTGCCAAGTATTTATCAAATAGTTTCAGATTTTATAATTAATGAAATTAGGGATATTTTCAAGGGTTTTGTTAAAATTCCCAAATTTCGACAAATTCAAACTGCTTAGATTTCAAAACTTCTTTGCACGGATGTATCGAGCATAGTCTACCAAGTATTTATCAAATAGTTTAAGATTTTATAATTAACGAAATTAGGTATACTTTTAAGGGTTTTGTCAAAATTCCCAAATTTCGACAAATTCAAACAGCTTTAATTTCAAAACTTCTTTGCACGGATGTATCGAGCATAGTCTGCCAAGTATTTATCAAATAGTTTCAGATTTTATAATTAATGAAATTAGGGATATTTTCAAGGGTTTTGTCAAAATTCCCAAATTTCGACAAATTCAAACTGCTTAGATTTCAAAACTTCTTTGCACGGATGTATCGAGCATAGTCTGCCAAGTATTTAGCAAATAGTTCTATATTTTATAATTAACGAATTTAGGGATATTTTCAAGGTTTTTCTTAAAATTGCCAAATTTCGACAATTTCAAACAACTTAAAATTCTAAATATCTTTGCGTGGATGAATCGGGCGTAGTATGTCAAGTAATTATACAGCAGTCTCAGATTTTAGAATTCATGAAATTAGGGGTATTTTCAAGGTTTTTTTTCAAACATGGCAGATTTCGGCAATTTCAAATGGCTAAAACTTAGCAATATTTTTCCATGGATGTGTCCGGCAACGTATGTTTTTGCCACCTATTCAATCGAAGACGAAACGCGGCAATTCTGTTCACTGTGCGGTTCTGCAATGTACAGCAACGGTACCGTAACCGTCCGCATTTGTGACCCAAAAGAAAAGGGCGTCGTCCCATTTAGACCCTCTTCATTCCAAAGTGAACCTGCGGCGAACATTCCTGATCCATTTATGGATCAGTACCCACCAATGCACCATATAGGCATCGAATGCCCAACAATGGCACAAACTTTCTCTGGAAACTCGAGGTAACTGCGGCGATACTCCCCGAAGAAATGCTCAACTTACTATTCTGACACTCTATGGAATATACTCCTCAAATGCACGACACACTATACAATGCCAATCAACCATCATCGGGTACCCAGTTTTTACTCTAAGCTTGTTTCTGCGCTCGATTGTTGGGTCGGCCTTGTAGATAAGAGTTTCCCATGCAAAGAACAACTGCTAAAGTTGCAATAATCTTTGATAAGCTTCCGTAAGCTGGAAGGTTAATTTTGCTTGTGACTGTGCTGAGCTGTGTGCGCAAGAATGGTAGGGGCTGCGCGCCTTTTGCGAGCGCGATAGGTGTTACCCCCACCCGCGGCCGACACTAGCTGGTGACACCTACACACTGTCGTCGCGAAGAATAAGCTTGCTGCCGCCTACCGCGCGCCCGCCCGCCGGATTACTGTAGAATCGGCCGTTTTGTCATGCTAACGAAGTAGGAAATAGAGTTCATCTGAATGGAATGACAGCGACCTTTCTCTGTCTGCCGGGCGCAAACACCCGTTGTGTCAACTGCTCGCTGAATGCCCTCTGCGTCATTTCTGCGCTGCGCTGCGAGGGTGAGTGGTATTCAGCCGCTCTTCCGAAGGCGAACGCGCACGTTTTTAACGATCGTTATAACAAAGTCGCTTGCATCAGAGACAATAATGTCACCTCTGGGAAGAAACGAATGGACGAACAGACACGGATAATTGTACGTCTCGAGTCATGGGCTCACGTTGACACAAAATATACAAGTGGCATTCCAACTACGTACGATACGGGACATTTATATCAGCCACCCTGAAACCACCAAACACACGGAAGCCACCGTACGGCCCTAACGTATTTCGCTGCCCTGCTTAAGTTAGTGCAAAAATTACTGTAGTTTTGGCTTTTTACTGGCGGGTTCTTCCGCATCAGCACTACCGGCCGACGACGCAGAATTATGCGCAGTCGGATTGGAGGAACCCTGTTCCAACGTCTGAAATCAGCATGCTTGACGACACACGCACAAATACAAAGAACAGCGGCTTGTATAACGGCGATTCATTTATTAGGCGGCTAAGCAAGCTTAGGAGATTGCTACGGGTTACTGTTTGTCGACCTTCCCAATAGGACACGCATAACTACGCCGTCTCGGTACAAAAACCTCCCGACCACCAGTAGGTAGTAGAACAGAACGAGACGCGCGAGAACCGAACGCAACAAAAGCGGCGAGTCGTTGTTAGCTGCGGGATGACGATTCGGGAGGCCGGCGCGAAGCGCGCGTCGGCGTTCAGCCGGTCTCGTCTTCGTGCGACGTCGGCGGCTGCTGCTGCGACGGGTCGGCAGTTGGCGGCGGGACACCGCCGGCGCCGCCGTCCCCGTAACCGACACCGGCGGACGCCTGCAGCGAAGCCTGTTAGTTACGGTAGCGGACCCTTGCCTTGCGAGGTCAAAGCCGCGCGCGCTTCGCTTCGCGTACAACCAAGGAATCGCCGTGGCTTCATCGAACTTCAATGACTCTTGCTTGCTCCGATGCGATAAGTAGCTCTGTATCTATTGCTGCAGTCGCGTCACCTCTACAGATGGCTAACAATGGCGCAAGCCACAGGGACGTGACTAAACTGCGCTAGGGTAGCGCCGAGACACTAGCGAGCGGGTGGGAGAGAGGGAGGGAGCGAAGCAGTAGCGACAAACGAACCAAGTGGTGGTTGTATCCCAGGGCTGACATGTCGCCAAAGCCGCCTGCCGCCGCCGCCGCGCCCATCTGCTGCAGCGCCTGAGAAGCAAGCGACTTCCGTAGAAACTACGCATACAGACAAAAAAGTTCCTAGAAGGTTCCCCCAAACCCACATCTTGTCCAGGGCCTCCGGGCAACATTCCCGGGTAGCCCACCGTCCCGGGACTGACGAGGGGTCCGCCGGCGCCGTGCGTGGGCAGGCCGAAGGCTCCCATCTGACTGGCTGAAAGAGAGAGGGAGACGACTTCAGAGACTTAGCGACCGCAACATATCGTAAATCCTCCAATAAGCGTCCCTTAGAATTTGTGCCCCTTCGTCCAATGAGCGCCCCTTCTAGAGGGAGGTTGGAAATAAGCGCCACGCCCCCCCCCCCCCACACTCCAATAAGCGCTTCGCAAGTCCCAGTAGCACTAACACGATTATGCATGCTCTGTTACAGTACGTAACTGAAGATAGGGCTGTCTACATCAGCGCAAAGACTAAGTGCAGGTACTTGGTCAAAGGCATACCAGTTTGAGACTGAAACTGTGCAGAGGTATAGAAAATTGTGGCAAAAACTGTCTTTTTGGGTAAATTTTGCAGGTTGAATAAACAAGCGACCCCTCAAACAAGTACCCCCCCCCCCTCCCAACAAGCGTCCCCTCTAGATGTAGGCGGAAAAAATGCGTCCATGGCGCTGATTCGAGGATCTACGGTAAGCCTAGCGCTGCCTATCGTCATCTCAGCCGATATTCGCGCCTCAAGTGAGCGACCCGCCTAAGGCAAAAGTAGGAGTACGCAAATCTCCCACTCACCCTGGGCCGCCTTCTTGGCGGCGTACATGTTGGCCTCCTCCTGCGCCTTGGCTATGTTCTTCTTGTAGCGAATGCGCTTGTTCCCGAACCAATTCGACACCTGCGGAAGCAACAGAGCAAATACTGTACTGTAAATACTCAAATGACGCCCCCCCCCCCTCTAGTGGGAGCTTCCCCCCTCTAGTGGGAGCTTCCCCCCTCTAGTGGGAGCTTCCCCCCTCTAGTGGGAGCTTGTATGCACGTGTACGGTACTATTGCACTACTACAGCTACAATATGCAGTGAATAATCTTTTTAGTGCATGGGTTAAAAAAAAATATTCAGCACACGAGAAGTATATTTCCTAGGGCATTCGTACATTTCTTTACATTGGGACGCCGGAAGAGGGGTTGAATAATTACCCTCCCCCATCCCCTAGAGCGAGGTTGAAAAGAATAAGCTCCCCGGAAGCTTATAAGATTATTACGGTAACAACACTGGCCAGTGATCCCAGCCTCACGACCATCTCACAAACCCAATGCGCTTCCACACGCTTCCACTCAGAGGAAGCAAGCAGCAAGTACCCAACAACCTGCGAGACGGTGATGGAGCACTTCCTGGCCAGCTCCTCCTTGGCTTCCTCGCTTGGGTAGGGATTGCTGAGATGCGAGTAGAAGTACTCGTTCAGCACCTCCGTCGCCTGCTTGCTGAAGTTGCGCCTCTTGCGCCTGCAACGGATACATTAGGTAGACGGAAGTGTGAATTGGCAACGAGGGAGGGTAAGTAGAGGAAATGAAGTGTCAATCGCTATCCGATGGAGACCCATAATTCGGCTCAAATTCAGAGTTGCGCTACGATCCGCAATCATCGTCCAGCCGATATTCGCGCCGTCCACCCAAAATCGAGCTCCATCCCTCACAATACCCTTCACGCGCAGCCAATTGAAGCGAGCGCACCTGGCGTCGAGGAATCGTGAGCGCAGGACCATGACGGCCTCGCAGGTGCTCTGCTTCAGCTGCATCTGAATGCCGGAGAACTTGCGGTGGATGATGGACACCATGCGCTCGATCTCCTTCGGCGTGATGGGGCGCGTGCGCGACTGCTCCTTCAGCAGATTCATCACTGCAACGAGCGCAAGTCATGGGTTACGGTAATGAAATGGTTGCTAGGAAAGCGACGAAGCTTGCCGTGGGTGGTGAACTCCTTGCACGCCTGAAATGGAAGACGAGCTGACGTTCTGGTTATGATCATCTGAGATACAGGTTCCCAGTGAATCTCCAGTACAGGCAAGAGTTCTGCTCGACGATCTCCGTACCACTACGCAGCCGACATTCGCACGGACCACTTCCAGCGAAAAGGTCCTATCTCCGTTCTACCTTCACTCACACACAGTAACCGACATCTCAAAGGAAATGGTTCCTACCTGGTCGTACTTCTCCAGCTCGTTGTGGTAGATCTGCCTGATCTGCTGCAGTTTGGCCCTGTAGTCTGAGTGGTCGGCGGCGCCTTCGGGAGTGGGCGCCGCCACCGGCGGCACCTTCTCTGGGCCGGCGACTCCCTCGGCGATCAGCATATTGTCGAGACGCATCAGTTGGGGATCCTGCGCCGGCGGCTCCTCGTCCGGCCCGCTGGCCGCGCGGTTGGCCAGCACTGCAAGTGCGCACCATTGCTCAACTGGACGCGACAAGCGCGCGAAGCGCTGTGCTTCGGCAGCGGACCCGTCTTCTCCTTGATCTCGCAGAGGACGCTGAAGAGGGCCTGCTTCATGCGGTGCTGGTTGAGCTGCTGCTTCCGTCTCTGCGCCTCGTCCAGGTTGCGGTCCAGGCTGACGTCCGTGATCTGGTTCAGCAGCTCGAAGACGTCGGCCTGCTGGCCGCCCTGGTGGTGCAGCTGCTGATCGTCCATCGCGAAAGGAAGTCGTCGGCGAACAACGCGACCCTGAAAATTTACACAAGTCGCAGTCAAGCGACTGGAGTTGTCGCGCGCGTCAACGAGACGTCAGGGAAACTAAACGAGGTGGCGAACACTGAGCAGCGAGCGATGTACGAGGAGACAAAGAGAGCGCCGCGAGAAAGGAAGCAGTTCGGTTCCAATACGCGGCGCAGAACAGCGAGCACGCTGGGCTCCTCCCTCTCTCTCCCGCTCAGTGCCCGGTCTCTATCTCTTGCCTTTTGATTTATCGATGCCGTTCCTGCTGGTAGTCTCTAGGCCTATTGCACTCGCTTCGCCGTCTCGCCTGCCTGCGCTGCTGCTACTCACACCAACGCACACGCCGCCGATGCAGAAGGGGAAGAGAGCAGCGCGGCGGTAGGCTGAGAGCGACGCGAAGCCCGCTGTCTTCCCTACGATAGTAATAGTTGGGGTTCGCCCCTCTCCTCGCCATCCTACCCAATAGAGGGAGCGCACACGAATCGAGACTCCCACCGCGACGCCATCGCTACTCGCTCCATCTGTTCTCCTACGACACCGAGGTATAATAAAGGGCAAGCAATGGTACAACATACTAAAACTTCAATTCAAGCATGCCGCTGTCATCCGGCCAGTCCAAGGAAAGGGCACTGCACCTGCTCGCGTAATCGCGTTGGCATCGATATGTGCAGATCTCGCAGAGCGGGCCGAGTAGCAACAGAACAGACATAGAGCCTGGGTTTTTTAGCACTCCGACCCCAAAAGGGGCGGAGTGCTATAGTGGAGCTGCTCCCGATCAAAATTTTTGCCACTCACTTTCGTGCCTCATTTCTCATCCGATTTGGACGGGATTTTTTTTAATCGATAGCTCTCGAGGGATAGTAGGGGTGCTCGGGCCTTCGTTTTTTTCGTGTGGTGGAAAAATTTTGAGAAAAATTCAAAAATTTGAATTTTTACTTACTGGGAGGGTGTTCACCCAGCTGGAATTTCTGGAATAGTGGGCCGATTTTGACGCCCTTTGGATATGTTATAGCCCTCGACGAGACGAAGAGGGGAAAAAAAATCCCGAGCCAATCGGCCGACGCGTTCTCGGGTTACGGTAGCCGAAAGCGGTTTTTTGACAAAAATTTGCCTTTAAAAAATCCTAGTAAATCAGGGAGTTGTTCGATCGGGCCAGATATCTCAAATCGGCAAGATTATCATGTTCTCTTTCGTTTAAGACCAAAATCGCCGAAATCCGCCGAGGAAATCGTGAGTTCTGTGGTTGCAAGTGGTCGCCGTCGGAGACCGAAAATGCCGATTTTCGACTTTCGGCCGTTTTAGCGCTCGATTGCGATGATTTGTGGCCAAATGGACTGCACCACGCGATTCCCCGTTGAAAACTGATCTAGGATCAATTTTTAAAAATATTTTTCGGCTATCGTACCCTGGCCGCGTCCAAAATTCGAATTTCCACCCCCGAGGACAAAATCAATGTTGGAGTTTATCTAGGTGCTTTTGAGGTCGCTGATGCCGAATCTGGCGTTATTTTGGCGTTTCGGATCAAGATTCGCGTGTTTTGGCCAAAAATCGACCTATCGTGGCCCTACATTGACGAAACTCAATGTAAGGTGATTGTACGGTTGAAGTGTCGATTTTAGGGTATTTCGCGGCGAGGAACGCGAATTCGCTATTGGTTTCTCCATTTTGTGTCGATTTTGCCTTCAAACAGCCACTTTCCTAATGCCGAAATTCATACTTGAGTGCAACTTTTACCGTACTCTCCTCAAACTATGTTGAATGCGCGCGCATTCAAACTTCTGAATTGAAGGAAATGCAGTGTGGAAAGACGGCGTGGTAAAGTAAGCATTTGCGCATGAATTTTCAATTCTACCCGTCCAAAATGGCAAGGCGAGTCTGCGATTGGCGCAGCCCCGAATCTTAGCTGCCGGCTACTGGTCGAATCGAAGCGAAATGGCGCATTTTGGGCTCAACTCGGCCTGGTCTACAGGATTTCGGTGGAGTTCTGCTGCGCGCCGGCCGGTCCTTGTAAGTGGAGGGAATATGCGTATTCTGAAACTCGCGCGCCGGCGAATCTGTGGAGAATCTTTGGGCGGAAATCGGCCTAATTTCTCATGATAAGTGAGTGGCGGTCTGCTTTCTCCCGTTCTGGTCGGAGTGCTTCACTGCAGGCTCTCCTGCACGTTTCCCTTGTTTCGTCGGCGGTATAGGGGCATATGGTGCCCCTAACTCAGAATTCTAGGTTTATGGGCAATTGGAAAATTGCAATAAATAAAGGAATCCGGTTCAGGATGACTCCCTCGAATCCGATTTGCGCCGCCCCCCCCCCCCCCCCCCCCCGAATTTATGTCGAATGCGCTAACTTGCACGTTGAAACGCACTGATTGATGGTGGACGCTCGAAAACAAGATTAGTAGACGGGGGCAGAGCCCCTCGGGGCACTCCTCCCCTCTTTCAGAAGAATTTTGGAAGTTAAATTATGCTGCCCGCCCATTGATGAACGAGACATGCCAGTGAGGCTTAGTGGGCATTCTGATCGCAAAATTAATAGCAAATTCGGAATTGTGACCCTCGAATACCCCATATTTGACATACAGCACACCTAGCTTCCGCTGAACTGACAATCAGGTTTTCCACTTGATGGCACGTATGGTGGCATGCAAATTCTTAAAAAATGGTCCCACACATCTCAAAACAAAAAGCAACGTCAAATTCGTGATCAGCGTCCCCGAAAAGCCGGAATCGAGCACTTACACGGTAGGTGCGCTGGACAAATCCGGCAGCAAAAATTTGGAATTCAAATTTCCCGCCAAAATACGCGTCGGACGAAAAAAGTGTTTCTAACAAAAACTATGCATCCTTCGATGCTCTATCACGTGAAAGTCGAATTGACACCAAAATGTATCAACGGGGCCCACTTTGCACCAAAATACCGAAAATTTATCGAAAAATTTTTAATTTCTCGAAAAAACAGTTTCCGGCTGGGACCTTTTCTCGTTTCCCGGAAAGACATTCCTAAGCACCAAAAACTCGCCAAACATCAACGTAATCGATTGGCACACCAAGAAATGGGAAAGGTGGAATTTTGAAATTTTGACCAAAAATCGATTTTTTTAATTTTTCACACAAAATTTGGCCATTTAGAGAGAAATGATCTACTACAATGTTATAGAGCTCGCCGAGCTCTATCGATTGGTCTTTATCCCATCTCGCTACGAGCACGCTATTAAGAGTTATGCCAGCGCGAAGTTTTACCCGGAAACCCGGGACCCAACTTTGGGGTGAATTTCCCGGCTCGGGATAAATCTGACCGGGTTTCTCTAAACGGTTTCGGAATTGACTATCTGAGCTCTCTTAGTCGACACAAAAATCGTGAAATTTGCTTATAGCAAAATACACTTATGACTTGTGCCGCAAACCCTACTTTTGGGTCGAAAAACCCGGTTTTTGGCACTCCGCTTTGCAAAAGCAGGAGTGCTATAGGGGGCGTCGGATTGAACAGAATCATCTTACCAAGCTTTCTCGCGCTACACAAATCGGATCGCCAAGCGGTTTTTTGCGTTGGATAGGTTGAGTCGACGCGCAGGGTGGACAAGAAACTAGACCAGGCAAGTCGTCCGGGGGACGCAGTACACTCCACAAATTTGAACTCCTACGCACGGTGACTCCTCTCCTGTTGTGGCCTCCTGACACTCCCAATCGCAAAACTAATGCCGAATTCGTGATCTACATCCCAGAATACCCCAGAATCGACATACAACACCCCTAGTTTCCTATGGACTTGCAGAACCAAAATTCTGCACTTGTGGTACGGTAGCATGCGAATTCGTCATAGGTACGCTTAAACATCATCTAAACGCTAAACGAATGCCAAATTCGTAATCAGCGCCCCCGAAAACCCCGAAATCGAGTATAATATCGCGAAAGTCGACCCGACACCCAATATTCAAATGGACGCGGCAGGGTTACTGTAGCTCTGCAAATTTGCCTAAACACTTTTCTGGGCCAGATTTAAGCGCAGAATCGTTTGAAACCACTTTTGGAACGATTCGGCGACGCATTCGAGCGCTATAGACGCTGAAATGCGAAAATCGCAATTTTCGACACCGGAGTCGAAAAAGTCGCAGTGTAAGAAAGTTTTTTGTGTTTCGGCCGATTTGCTCCGTTCATGGCTCATTCGATAGACGACACCTGGGAAGGAGCACCAAGAGTGGTCTCGCCGCTCTACCTGCTACCTAGCTCACACAGCAGCCCGTCAAAGTCGACCCGGGGCCGAAAATCGCGAATTTTTCAAATTTGGCGCCAAAATGGGTCCCGCAGCGATCCAATTCTTTTTTTGCACCCTCGGCCCTATCGAGTACTACAACATATCAAAAGATAGTATATACCATTATATGCAACTTTTTCGAGTTCTACCTTGCCCAACCCATTTTCCAGTACTTTGAAAATTTAAATTTTTGAATTTCCCGCCAACGGGGTCCCGGAGCGTGACCCCATATGTCGTGCAGGTTGCCCACCCACTAGGCCTACCCAACGCAAAAGACCGTTTGCAAATCGGCCGCTTCACGCGCGAACGCCGTTGACTGTAATTTTCTGCGTTTCGCGCACAAACGCTATATACTCCACACTTTTTTGTGGAGTATAAAAATTCCGGTAGTGGAAGAATTTTGCAAAAATTCAAAAATTCGAATTTTTACTAAGTAAACCAGGCAAGTCGTCCGGGGGCGCAGTATACTCCACAAATTTGAACTCCTACGCACGGTGACTCCTCTTCTGTTGTGGCCTCCGCACACTTTCAATCGCAAAAGCAATGCTGAATTCGTGATCTACATCTCAAAATACCCCAGATTCGACAAACAACACACCTAGCTTCCAACGGACTCTGGGAACTGAAATTCAGCACTTGGGGTACGGTAGCGCACAAATTCGTCACAAGTACGTTCAAACATCATCTAAACACTGAACGGATGCCAAATACGTAATCAGCGTCCCCGAAAACCCGGAAATCGAGTATAATATCGTAAAAGTCGACCCGACACCCACAATTCAAACGGACGCGGCAGGGATACTGTAGCTTCGAAAATTTTTCCAAAACACTTTTCTAGACCAGATTTAAGCGTAGAATCGTTTGAAACTACTTTTGGAACGATTCGGCAACGCATTCGAGCGCCATAGACGCCGAAACGCGAAAATCGCAATTTTCGGCCCCGGAGTCAAAAAAGTCGCAGTGTAAGAAAGTTTTTTGTGTTTCGCCCGATTTTCTCCGTTCATGGCTCATTCGATAGAGGACATCTGGGAAGGAGCAACAAGAGTGGTCTCGCCGCTCTAGCTGCTACCTAGCTCGCACAGCAGCCCGTCAAAGTCGACCCGGGGCCAAAATTCGCGAATTTGTCAAATTTGGCGCCAAAATGGGTCCCGCAGCGATCCAATTCATTTCTTCCACCCTCGGCCCTATCGAATACTACAACATATCAAAAGATAGTATATACCATTATATGCAACTTTTTCGAGTTCTACCTTGCCTAATGCGTTTTTCAGTACTTTGAAAAAATAAATTTTTGAATTTCCCGCCAACGGGGTCCCGCAGCGTGACCCCATATGTCGTGCAGGTTGCCCACCCACTAGGCCTACCCAACGCAAAAGACCGTTTGCAAATCGGCCGCTTCACGCGCGAACGCCGTTGACTCAAAGTTTCTGCGTTTCGCGCACAATCGCTATATACTCCACACTTTTTTGTGGAGTATAAAAAAAACATCAGGGCATAACTTGCGCAAAAATGGGCCGATTTTGGTGATTTTTGGATATGTTGTAGGCCCTTGGACCCTCTAGGCGGCACCGCCGGAAAGGGCTCCCTAGGTGGTCCGACGCGGGAGTACGGTAGAAAATTTGAATTTTCAAATTTTGTTCCAACCTTTAAAAAATCGTAACTCGAGTTTGCGACGGCGGATCCTAGCAAACTCTTCGATCCGGCAAGGACAATTGTATGACCTTTCGTTTGAGACCGAAACCGCCGAGATCGGTCTTGCCGTTCGGGAGATCCGCGGTGACAAAAGTCCCGGGCCCGAGCGGAAAATTCGGATTTTCGACTTTGGGTGGAGTTTTGGTTTGGAAAGCGTGCCTTTAGCGGTAAATTGATAATCGCAACGTGTTCTACGTCAAAAGTTGGTCTAGACGAAGCGTCTTGACCATTTTGAGGTACCGTACCCCGGCCGCGCCGATTTTTTGAATCCCGGGGTCAAATTTTCGAAATTGAGTTTTCACTTGTTTCGGGGGTTTTCGACGACGTTGAACACGAATCCGGTGTTTGTTTTGCGATTTCGGACGCCGCTACCCTGATTTCGGCGCCCGGCCGTCCAAAATTTCGATCCCGGGGTCGAATTTTCAAAATTGAGTTGACAGTCGTTTCTGGGGTATTCAGCAGTGCTGAACGCGAATCCAGCGTTTGTTTTGCGTTTTGAGTTTCATTTAGCCTGCTTTGGGCGTCAGACTCAGAACACGCCCCAAACATGTCCAAACTTGACCAAACATGTTCAAACTTGTCCAAGTATGTCCAAACATGTTCAAACTTGTCCAAACACGTTCAAACACGTCCAAACTTGTCCAAACTTGTTCGAACATTGTCGGCGACACTGAACGCGAGTCTGGCGTTTCCGTGAAGGATTATTACCGAGTAGTGAGACGAGCGACCAGTCTACTGTGCTTCGAAACAAGCGGAGTGCCACCCTGAAGGTCCCCTTCAGCGTTAAACTAGTTGCTACCCAGCCCGGGCAGACCCGCATAGGTGCAGGCCACCCGGAGGCCAGGGGGGGGGGTTCCAGTTAAGGAAAATTTTCGAGAGGGGGGGGGGACCCAGCACCTATATAAGTCAATTTAGAATGGTCAAAAATGTGCCCAAAATGGCCTTATTTTGGGCAAAAACACGCTAATTTGTGCATAAATAGCCGAAATATAGCGCCGCAGGCAAAAATTTGGACAGAATAAGACCAAAAACTACGAAAAATACAAGAAAATGTCTGAAATTTCCGGATTTTTTCCGATTTTCGGGTGCCAAAGGGGGGGGGGGGTACCAGTGAACCAGTGAAACGTGCACTGATGGTCCAGGGCCAGGAGGGGGGTCCCCACCCCCGTCCCCCCCCCCCCGCCTGCACCTATGCAGACCCGGACCAAGCCCGACGGCGCCCCCACCATCGGATAGCCCAATGTCTTTAGCACTCCGACCCCAAAAGGGGCGGAGTGCTATAGTGGAGCTGACACCGACTAACTTTTTTGCCACTCACTTTCGTGCCTCATTTCTCATCCGATTTGGACGGGGTTTTTTTTAATCGATAGCTCTCGAGGGATAGTAGGGGTGCTCGGGCCTTCGTTTTTTTCGCGTAGTGGGAAAATTTTGAGAAAAATTCAAAAATTCAAAAATTTACTTACTGGGAGGGTGTTCACCCAGCTGGAATTTCTGGAATAGTGGGCCGATTTTGACGCCCTTTGGATATGTTATAGCCCTCGACGAGACGAACAGGGGAAAAAAACTCCCGAGCCAATCGGCCGACGCATTCTCGGGTTACGGTAGCCGAAAGTGATTTTTTTGACAAAAATCTGCCTTTCAAAATTCCTAGTAAATCAGGGAGTTGTTGGATCGGGCCAGATATCTCCAATCGGCAAGATTAACATGTTCTCTTTCGTTTAAGGCCAAAATCACCGAAATCCACCGAGGAAATCTTGAGTTCTGCTGTCGCAACGGGTCTCCATTGGGGGTCGAAAATGCCGATTTTTGACTTTCGGCCATTCTAGCGCTCGATTGCGTTGATTTACGGCCAAATGGACTGCACCACGCGATTCCCCGTTGAAAACTGATCCGGAATCGATCTTCAAAAATATTTTTTCGGCTACCGTACCCCAGCCGCGTCCAAAATTCGAATTTCCACCCCCGAGGACAAAATCAATGTTGGAGTCGACTGCGGTGCTTTCGAGGTCGCTGATGCCGAATCTGGCGTTATTTTGGCGTTTCGGATCAAGATTCGCGAGTTTTTGCCGATTTTCGACCTACCGAAGCCCTACGTTGACGAAGCTGAAAGTGAGGTGATTGAACGTTTGTAATGTCGATTCTAGGGTATTTCGCGACGAGGAACGCGAATTTGCTATTGGTTTCTCCATGTTGTGTCGATTTTGCCTTCAAACAGCCACTTTCCTAATGCCGACATTCAAATTTGAATGCAACTTTTACCGTACTCTCCTCAAACTATGTTGTAACTCAAATTTGCGCGCGCATTCAAACTTCTGAATTGAGGAAATGCAGTGCGGAAAGATGGTGTGGTAAAGGAAGCATTTGCGCATGAATTGTCAATTCTTTCCGTCCAAAATGGCAAGGCGAGTCTGCGATTGGCGCAGCCCCGAATCTTTGCCGCCGGCTACATACTTGTTGAATCGAAGCGAAATGGCGCATTTTGGGCTCAATTCGGCCTGGTCTACAGGATTTTGGTGCTCTGCCGCGCGCCGGCCGGTCCTTGTAGGTGGAGGGAATATGCGTACTCTGAAACTCGCGCGCCGGCGGAATTTGTGGAGAATCTTTGGGCGGAAATCGGCCTTATTCCTCATGATAAGTGAGTGGCGGTCTGCTTTCTCCCGTTCTGGTCGGAGTGCTTCACTGCAGGTTCTCCTGCACGTTTCCCTTGTTTACATATTCGGCCCAAAGCTCGTCTCGCTACGTTCTACCAGAACACTATTCTAAGCGTCCATAGTTCGTCAGAGGCCGAAAAATCGGGTTTTTGGCAACTTGCCAAAAATCGAGTCCCGGACGGAAGTCGGGACAGTCGATGCACACTGCGCCTTTCCGAGACCTATCGAATAAAAAAAAATTCGCCCCGATCGGCCAACTCTACACTCTAGCCCGACTTATGAGCGTTCCAATTTACACAGAATCCGCACCATCACTATAGCACTCCTCCCTTTTGGAGAGGAGGAGTGCCAAAAATCTCGCACTCGAAGGACAAGATGACGACCAATACAACCCTTCTTCACCGCCGCCGCCGTCGTCCCAGAAGGAAGCCACAAACCCACAGTTTCTTGTCTCTAGGTTTGTGAGCGGTCCTGCAATTTGTTGGGCGTCCTGCGATTTACAAAACGGTAGCGTTGTAAGTCCCGACGCCCGGCTTTCATGCCTCTTTCCGCTGGGGTTGATTCGACTTTGTTCGTTATACTGTTACCGTAACGTTCTTCTTGTAGCCACAGAAGTCGCCTTCCATGTCACTTCAGTCACTCCACTTTTCTCTCTGCTTCATTTCACTTCTCAGAACTAGCAAGGGTGCCACCTGGCGAGTCGGCGATCTCCAACGCCTACAATACACTCACTGGACTCACATCCTACAGCCGCGGTAAAACGTGAACGCTTCGAATCGCACGCGCAGCGAAGGCATAGCAACATGCAGAACTACGGTTCCTTCCACAGGCCCTCGTCCAGGCACCACTCTTGATCAATCTGTTCGCGCAGCACGCTTTCGTCCCCGACGACGACATTGCTTCCGCCGATCAACTGGGAGGCCTCCCGCCAGCTCTCTTCTCTTTTGTAGACGGCCGTATTCGCGAGAAGCAGAGGCTGCCGACCGACCGGCCAGTCCACTCTCCTGAAGTCGATCACGGCTCCAGCATGCGAGTACACGTTGAGCTTGCCGATGCGTAGGAGAAGTAGGGATGGGCAGCGATCGGCCAGATCCACGCAGCTGAGGGTGGACGCCTCCTCTTCCTACTCGAACGCCTTCTTCAGGTGCAGATACAGACTACAGATGGGATGGAGACGATCTCCGGACAGGGCGCCTGCATGGCCAGGTCGAGCAGAATCGATAGGCTGCTACTCCCAGTTATTCCCAACGTGCATTGTGACGCTAACCTTCCAATCTATCGCAGTGAGTGCGTGCTACATGCTCGTGAGTGCGCGTTGCGCATCCACTCCAGTGGGTTCGAATATGGTCGACAAGGCTTTCCCGGAATAGCAGACGTGGATTGCATCCAACCTAGCTTCTCAGCGTTCCTCCAATCGGTCATCCAGACAGCAGCGCATCACAGAGACGGAATCACGGCCCCGCGCAATCAATTTACTTCGTCGCGACGTCGCATCTACGGCGGCGGGTCGGCCGAATAGACGCCGCTCGACCCCGGAGTGGGCGGGAGTCGCGCTCGTTCCCTCATCTCTCGGGCTAGCTGGAACCGACCGGCCACCTTGAAGAGGCAGACGGCGCCGGCCAACCAGACGGCCATCCAGCTCAGCTCCCAGAGCCAACTCGAGACTTGGCACTGCCGCTCCCAGAAGTTGCCGTCCACCCTGCGCGAGCAATACAGCGAAGGGCCCTGTGAAGAGAAAGAGTCGTACCGATCCACCGCTCACAATGCGCGTGCGCGCTCAAAAGACGCACAAAAACTTCGGCGTATTCCAGGGAGTAGACGACGGCGATGACGACGTTGCGCGCGGCCATCAGGGCGAAGACGACGCCGGCCGCCTTTCCAAGAGGGGTGCTTCTCCGGATTGTCGCGGACAGGGTCAGCACTGTCGCCAGAAGGAAAGTGCCCAGCTGTAGAGTTGAAAATTTCGCATGTGTGTACATACGCAGCGACGCCGATTACTCTACCGTTCCGTGAGGTTTGGGTTACCGACCCTGACGACGGCGGTGCAGTAGAAGATGGCTTCCTGCCCGACGGACGCCTTCACAAGTGATACTTTGAGCTTGACGACGCTCCCCACTATACTGTACCAGCAGCAGTAGTAGAGAAACGCCGCGAAGGCCATCGATGTCCAGACGATGCCGCAGGCGGTCGGCGAGGCGCAGACGACTTTGAGGCGCTCCTTGTCCTCCTGTCGCGTTCGGGTGCAGAGTACGTCGAACAGGACAAGATGCGAAAGAAATTTGTAGTGTTTTCACTAGATTCGGTTGCTCGACCACTGGCACGGTCATCACCACGTAGGTCGGCGCCGGAACCAACTGCTGCTGCTGCGTCCACGGCGGCGGCGGCGGCGGCGGCGGCACCTGGCTGCCCATCTCGTACCAGCCTTCGTTCCTGCCAACTTCTCTCTGCTCTCCGGAGCTCATGACGTAGACGCGCCTTCTCCTCAACGTCGACAGCCACCGTTCGCAGGACTGCTCGTCTATCGCATTTCACTTCTACTTTCAATTCTAACTTCTTTCTACTTTTGCCAATTCTAACTTATTCTATTTTCACTTCTGAGTATCACTAGAGACATATATCGAAATTTTGCTGTGGAATGACTGGATGGCAGTTGCTACTTTGCTGTTATTGTCGTCTCTCACCACCTGGCACTTTCATAGTAGTCTGTCTTTTGGTGGTCGGCAGATCGTGATTTGTAAGTTTCGTTCGTTGAGTCATTGGTGGCAGTAGCGAATCTAGGAGGGGGGGGGGGAGGTTGGTTGTGCGTCCGCCCCCCCCCCCATTCGGCCAAACCGCCGCCCCCCTCAATTCCCCCTCCCGAGAAAACATTTTTGCGCGGTAGGACCTCCAGAGCAAAAAAATTCCGCCTGCGGCACTATTTTGGGCAATTTTTGTAACAGAAAAGGCCAAAAAACGGCAATAATTTTCGCCTGCGGCGCAAATCTTTTTGATGTACTTTTGCGGCATCTTGGTCCCACGTGTGGCCTCAAAAATTCCCCCCACCCCTTTTCCAAAATCCTGGATCCGCCACTGATTGGTGGATATCTACACATCCTCCTCCCCCCCACCCCCCCCCCACACTACCTTGCGAGTGTTACGTAGCTATCCTCAACAAGTGATACGTGACACTCCTTGAGTGTCAGATAGGCACTCCGCGTGATTGTTTTAGCAGACGGGGGCACAGAAACTCCAACAAGGGTTGCATTCTCGTTAAATTTGTTTGTTCCTAATTTTTCCAGTGTAGAACTACGGTCTATTGCCCGGGGTGGGCCTAAGCAGATGCCATACACTTAGAAGCCGATGTGGCGCAAGTGACGCGTTCGAGCAGGCTGTACTGACGACGATGAGCGCAGGCTGTGCTGACCGCTGACTGTCTATAGCCACTCACAATGTAGAATGCCAGCGGCTCCCCAATTGTACAGGCGCGCCTTATCTACGCTACACAGCGGGGGCTCCCCCGCTGGGGTGGACGGCGTCGGTGCTACAGTACGATGCTCCTATAACTCGGTTCGATTGCGCGTGCGTAGACGCCTTTCTCAGCACCGCGTACTGTAGGCACAGCAAAATCAATGGCGGACGGTATTTTCGGAATTCCGCGAAATTTTACAGAGCGTGAGTATTCGGCCAAAATCAGGCTAAATGCACCGCAAATCGCCAAACAAACGACGGATTCGCGTTCTGCGGCGTCAGAACGCCAAGAAACAACTGTCAACTCAATTTTGAAATTTCGACCCGGCACCCAATTTTTGGCCGGCCGGGTGCCGAAAGCAGGGTAAAGGCATCCCAAATCCCAAAACAAACACCGGATTCGTGTTCAGCGTCGTCGGAAACCCCCGAAACAGGTGAAAACTCAATTTCGAAAATTTGACCCCGGGATTCAAAAATTCGGCGCGGCCGGGGTGTGGTACCTCGAAGTGGTCAAGACAGTTCGTCTAGACCAATTTTTGACGCTGAACACGTTGCAATGGTCAATTTACCGCTAAAGGCACGCTTTCCAACCCAAAAACCCACTCAAAGTCGAAATTCCGAATTTTCCGCTCGGGACCCGGCACTTTTGCCACCTCGTATCTCCCGAACGACAAAAGCGATCTCGGCGGTTTTGGTCTCTATCGAAAGGCCATAGAATTGTCTAGGCCGGATCGAAGAGTTTGCGAGAATCCACCGTCGCAAACCCGAGTTACGATTTTTTAAAGGTCGGAAAAAAAATTTAAATTTTGAATTTTCTACCTTACTCCCGCGTCGGACCACCTAGGGAGCCCGTTCCAACGATGCCGCCTAGAGGACCCAAAGGGCTACAACATATCCAAAAATCACCAAATTCGGCCTACTGTTGCGAAAGTTCTGGGGTGATGTTTTTTTTTTACTTAGTAAAAATTCGAATTTTTGAATTTTCGCAAAATTCTTCCACCGCCGAAATTTTTTCACCCCCCGAGCACGCTGCGCGTCGTCATAAGCTATCTTTTAAAAAAAAATTTGGCTCCCTAGGTGCTTCGTAGCGAGCGCTAGCCCCGAACATGCTAACTGTAGGCTTTACCGCTCCTATAGCACTCCTTCGCTTTTCAAGCGGCGGAGTGCCAAAAACGTCGTTGATTGCTTCCCGCTTCAGGGCGCTGCCCGGAAACAGAGTAGCCTCTGACGAATTACTATGGCGGCAGATTGGCAGGCAATTCGCCGATGTCGGCTTCCGAATTACATACCTACCTTACCGGCGACGCTATTTGTGACCCACCGTCTACTCTCGCTGCGAGTGGAGGGGATATCGCCCTTTTACTTTCTCAGCTCCCCGCACTCCATCAAAGCGGCCGCTGCCGTCTCCAAGTGTTTTGTCAAATAAAGCCCGGCGCGAACACGAGCCTACGGTAGGAATGGGCGCCGCCGACGAGCTGCGGAACTCGACGTAAGGCAAAGAAAGCTGGAGTGTCTCACCGCTTCGACAACCATCGGCCGCTGGGAGCCACGTTGTTAGGCAAGTAACCCGAAACCACTCATGCGCAATGGACCGATAGGTAGCGCTCCTCACGTGTGTTGCCAGGCTCTCCCTGGGGTAACGACCCGCGCCAAAGGCCGTTATATGTAGTAGGGGGCAACGGCGCTACCTCCGTCATCGCAGACTCGCTTGGGACCTCGCCGCTTTTGGCAGGCGGCTACAAACGCCCTTCCATGTGAACGGCGTCCGGCCCCGCCCCGTCACCGGCCAAGTACAACGACGTCAGTCGAGTCAGTCTCTGCTGGAAACCACTCGGTTCTTGGCAACAAAGAGGGCAAAATCATTCGTACGTAATCATAATGCTCTGAAGCTGCTTCCCAGAATTGTCACTCGCATCTACCTATTGTACTGTGCAGAAATGTGCGCGATGTCAAAGGAAATTGTGCCTTTGACGCTACTGCAGGTCAGGTTTCCTGCCAACAAACGTTCCATACGTTGGGCGAATCAACAACCAATAATCAATGCACGATATGCCGTAGCGAAGCACAGGCCACAACTACCGTAAATCCTCCAATAAGCGCCCCCCTCGAATAAGCGCCCCCCCCCTCCAATAAGCGCCCCCCCCCCCCCCCTAGAGGAAGGTTGAAAAAATAAGCGCCCCCCCCCCTCCAATAAGCGCCCACCTTTTGTTAGTACCAGCAGTAACTAGCACTACCATATGTGCTCGGTGACCATTCCTAACCCAAGATTAGGCTACATATGACAGCACTACTACTAAATGCAGGTATTCTGATCAAAAGCCATACAGTTTCAGCCTGAAATCTATGCAGATGTGCGCAAAAAAATGTAACAACAACAGGGAATTTGGTGAAAGTTTGGCACTCCTGAGGGGTCGAGTTAATAAGCGCACCCCCCCCCTCTAATAAGCGCCCCCCCTAGAGGTAGGTTGAAAAAATAAGCGCCCAGGGCGCTTATTGGAGGATTTACTATGTGGCTCAGTGCAAGCGGCTTTCTACATGGATACCCGAAATAGTCGTTTATTGATCCTGCTGCCGATATACGCGGCGTTGTCGTCGAAAGGCGCTGGGCTGTCTAATCCAAGAAGTGAGTTCCCGCACATCCACAAGGGTTGTCGTGCACCGCAGCCACCCCTCAGCCGCATACTCAGTTGCACCTTCAGGATACGAGCACTGCCGACCGCTGAACTTCGGCCACGACAGTGTCGTCTGCGTGTGCGACGAAGGCGGCTGCGACTCCCTTCCCTACGTCGGTTCCTTCGACGACGACAGGGAAGCGGTCGTGTTCGGCAGCAGTCGGAGCGGTGACCGACTAACAGGGAGCGTCGTCAAGTGGTCGTCGACTGACGAAGCTTCTCCTGCGGGCACTGGTACGACTACATTGTGAATGGGCGAAGGCGAAATCCCAAAATTGTATGCTTTGTTTTACAGTTCTTCGTTTTCAGACTACGAAGTTCTGATCAACAAGAGCGCGACCAGACAGACGGTGTCCGGGTTTGGCGGCGCGTTTACCGACGCTGCTGGAACTAACATCGTGGCTTTGCCTAAGGACGTTCGGCGGCTGCTCATGGAAGACTACTTCTCACCTGAACGTTAGCCCATAATTCTCACTTAACTCATTATGATCTAATTCAGTTTAATTTAGTCTAGAGTAATTTAATTCGTTAATTAAATTTAACTTTATTCAATTCAATTGAATTCATTTTGATTAGTTTAATTTTATTTATTTTAACTTAAGTAAATTAAATAATACTAAATCTAATTTACATTTAATTAAATTATTAATTTAATTTAATTTAATTTAATTTAATTTAATTTAATTTAAATTAATTTAATTTAATTTAATTTAATTTAATTTAATTTAATTTAATTTAATTTAATTTAATTTAATTTAATTTAATTTAATTCGTTGTAATCCAATTTTATTTAAATTAATTCAATTTAATTTAACTGTTTTAATTTAATTGTATGTTATTTGTTTAAGTCTAATAATATTTAAATTAATGTAATTCAATTTAATTATTTCATTTTATTATGCATTTTAATTTGTTTCAGTTAATTAAATTTACTTTTATTTCAGTTAGTTTACTTTGATTTCATCTAATTTTTCATTTACGCTTAGGAAATGTTAATTTATTTTGCATTCATTCGCTTAGAATTTGGAGTTGCGTCAAATTTGTCATTGCGCATAATTTCCGCAAGTACGCTGCGCATGTCGAATTGTCTTCAGTCGGTCTCAACTACAACTTGGGACGGGTCCCCATTGGCAGCAGCGATTTCTCCAGTCGCGTCTACACTTACGACGACGACGAGAGCGACATTGCTCTGAGGAACTTTCGATTGGCCGATGAAGACTTCCAATACAAGGTGCGTCATGGAGGCTTCGAGCTACAGCGCTATTGCACACTTGGACGGCGATAGTTCTTCTCTCAGTTGCCGTTGCTACGCGAAGCTGTCTCACTGAGGCACGGGAAGGGGCTGAGGCTGGTCGCTTCTCCTTGGACGGCGCCGGCCTGGATGAAGACGAGTGGTCGAGCGACCGGCAGGGGCTTCCTGAAGCGACCGCCTGGCGACGCCGACCTCTACTACAACGCTTGGGCAGACTACTTCGTCAAGTGGAGTGTCATCCATTCAATTTGATCTTGGCTTTGCTGCCGATTGGTGTACATCAACTCTGCAGGTTCCTGACAACATACAGCGCCGAAAACGTCTCGTTCTGGGCTGTGACGGGGCAGAACGAGCCTACCAGCGGCTGGATCCCCGGCTTCCAGTGGCAGACGATGGGTTTCACGCCGCTGAGTCAGCGGAAGTTCGTTGGGTCTCACCTGCTACCGCGCTTGTCCAGGGCCGGCTTTGATCGCATTCGAGTGCTCATCATGGACGACAGTCGCTTCGCTCTGCCCTGGTGGCCTTACATCGTGTGTCACACTTTATGCTTGTAGGAACTGAAGCACGTGTTTGACTCTCCCTTTTGCATGCATGTAGGTGTTGCGCGGGAACGCCTCCAACGAGGAGAGGGTATGGGGCACGGCGGTCCACTGGTACGGTAACTGGTACACGCCCAGCTGGCTTCTGGACCTGACCAACTACCTCGTGCCGCACAAGGGCATCTTGGCCACCGAAGCCTCGGCCGGCTATCTCGGCTTTGATAGGGGCCCGAAGTTAGGCGACTGGAGCCGCGCCGAGCTCTATGCCCAAGACATCATCATGGTGCGCCGTCAGATCACGGATATTGCGTACCCTTAGTTTCTTTTGATTCACGAGCCTTGCAGAGTCTGAACCACTGGGTGACCGGCTGGATCGACTGGAACTTGGCCCTCGACATGGAAGGCGGCCCCAACTGGGCGGGTAACTTCGTCGACAGCGCCGTCATCGTCAGCGCCACGCAGCGACGCTACTACAAGCAACCCATGTTCTACGCGCTGGCCCACTTCTCGTGAGCGATGCACAGCACCGAACAAACACTGGATCTTATAGGCATCCGGTGATCCGTTCCAGGCGCTTCGTAGAGCCCGGTTCCAAGGCGCTGTCTACCAAGGTGAGCCCAACCATCACTTACTACTTCGGCAGCTTCGACTACACGGCAGTCGTCACGCCGACCGGGCGGATTGTGGTCGTCTTGCTCAATAAGTGGGTGGCGCGCGCAGCATCTATCGTCATTTGTCGTTGTTGCTGCTGCTTGATTGAACACCAAATTTCAGGCACAATGAAGGTGTCTCCGTCAACTTACGTGAGTCGCAGAATAGGGGGGACCGAGTGCTCAGGATAGAGATGCCTGCGCGATCCATTGTGACCGTAGTGGCGACGTGACTGAATCTGTGAAGCTGATACTGCGATGGACTGAGGACGTTTGAAAGCGCTGCACAGATGGCAAATCGTCGCGTTGCCCTCTTGCTTCGCGTCACATCAGGCGCCCAGTGGCGTAGCCAGGCCAGGAATGACAAGTAGAAGGGGCAAAACAATGTTTAGCGCTACCGGGTGCAAAATGAGCGCGCAGGTTAAATGTTGCTATTTAAAGCAAAGCAGGCAAAATATTCACTTTTGCTGCACTCCAGGCTAAGTTTTCATTATCTACAGTATACTGCCGCAGGCAAAAATCCTTACTATTTTTAGCGCCGCAGGCGAAAACCTTCATTATTTATAGCGCCCTGGCGAAAATTTTTTCTATTGATAGCGCAGCAGGCGAAAATTTTTACTATTTATTGCGTCGCAGGCGAAAATTTTTACTATTTATTGCGTCGCAGGCGAAAATTTTTTCTCTTGCTGGACATCTGGACGGGGGGGGGGGGGGGGGCAAAGCCGGCATTTGGGGGGCGGGGGGGGCATTTGTCCCCATTGCGCCACTCCCCTGGCTACGCCACTGCTGGCGCCTTAGGTTCGTCGTGATTAGCAAGAGTAGGTATATAGTGTTACGACTAGCGTTTAGTGTATCCCTTTAGATCCAGCTGGGTTAGCGGTCGATTTACCGCTAACTCGCTAACCTGAGTTAGCGCTCATGGAGGTTAGCGCTGGGTTAGCGGTCTGACAAAGTGAGTTAGCGGTCGGTAGGTTAGCGGTCGGCAAGTTAGCGGTCGGTAGGTTAGCGGTCGGTAGGTTAGCGGTCGGCAGGTTAGCGGTCGGCAAGTTAGCGGTCGGTAGGTTAGCGGTCGGCAGGTTAGCGGTCGGTAGGTTAGCGGTCGGTAGGTTAGCGGTCGGTAGGTTAGCGGTCGGCAGGTTAGCGGTCGGCAGGTTAGCGGTCGGCAGGTTAGCGGTCGGCAAGTTAGCGGTGAGTTAGCGGTCGGTAAGTTAGCGGTCCCAAGTTAGCGGTTGGTGAGTTAGCGGTCCCAAAGATGTCAATCTGGGGGCATTGAGTGATGGTAGGGGCACTGCTGAAAATGTCAATCTGGGGGCATTGAGTGACAGCAGGGTCATTCAGCTGCTGTAGGGGCATTGGGCTGTAGTGGGGGCTTTGGGCTACTGTAGGGGCATTGATCTTAATCCAGTCAATCATTGGCGGATCCAAGATTGTAGAATAGGGATGATGGAAATTTTGGGTCACAGGGGAACCAGGGGGGGGGGGGGCGCACAACCCATGGGTGATGCATACT
>JASAMZ010013852.1:0-40752 GCA_030248115.1 Linhomoeus sp. GSCO2_2 | reverse complement strand
TCCACCCACGCCAGCGCAGTGGCCGCGGGCGCTTTGGTCATATTCCTGCGCTTCTTACTGGATCCCGGCCCTGGGGAAATCGAACGAATCCGGTTGACCCCTCAGTTGGAAGCGTTTTTGAAAAGTGCTGATGCTACATAGGAATTCCGGCTGCAAAAGTTCATCAAGTGAGAGGTTTCAGACGGTCCTTATAAGAGTGGCTGATGCGCTATAAGGCGTTGGGAGGTCCATTGTTTCGGCAAGTCAGACTGGCGAGTTGTAGCTAGCAGCTGTGTATATAACCTTGCATGCAAGCACTGAGCACGTAGTTTTTAAGGCGAATTTGTTTTTAATCGTAAAATGGTGCGCGGAAATTAAGGTTCGGTTAGGTGTCCTTCGTTCTGCCGAAGTTTACAGAACCCTTTATTCCATTCACTATTTCATACGTAGCCCATGTTAACTCAACTCTCCACATTCCCCTTCAGTTCTCGGAGCTTCTCCTTCGCTTCTTGCTGGATTCCGGGCCTGGGGAATTAAACGGTTGAATCCTAAACTGGCTGACTACGCAGTTGGAGGCCTTCTCAAAACTGCAGACGCCAGCTAGGTAGTGGCGGCTGCGGACAAGTTCATCAGGTGGAAGGTTTCAGAGTTGGCGCTTGTAGAATGGCGGATGCGCTCAAGGCATTAGGACTAGAAGGTGGTTTACTCTCAGTAAGACGGAAACTTGTAGCTTACTGCTAACGCCTTGCGCATATCCTGCATACGGGTTTGGATACGCTTCATCGCATTGCCGACGATCTCGTTTTTTTTTCGCCCGGCCTCAGCCGGGCGACACCCTGCGAGAGTTCGGCGTGCGTGCGTGCGTCCGTCCGTGCGTGCGTGCGTGCGTGCGTGCGTCCGTCACGCTCTCAGATCTCGGCGTTGGAAAGTCGTAGAGAGACGATCTTGGGCTCTACGGATAGGTCTCGACTCACTGATCATTAGTCATAACCGGTGTCCAGAGTTCAAAAATTTGATTTTCGCGAGTTACAGTAACCTGAAGGGTGAAAACGCAAAACGGCTCTAACTCACTCGTCTTACGTCGTAGAGCGGCGATCGACACGTCAGGTGAAAGCTCTCGACGTGCCCTTTCACGCAGCAGCAACAATTTTGTTAATTACGCAAACACGCATCGCGGAAAACGCCATTCTCGAGATTTTGACGCTAAAATCACTCTAACTCGCTCAACTTACGTCGTAGAGTGACGATCTCGAGCTTATTGGCTAGCTCTCGACTCACTGATTATTTGTTATTCCATCCGTCGAAACTCAAAAATTTGAATTTCGCGAGTTACAGTAACCCGAAGGTCCAAATACGTCAAACGGCTCTAACTCGCTCGTCTTGCGTCGCAGAGAGACGATCTTAGGCTCCACTACTGATCTCGACTCACTGATCATTCGGCTAAGAGAAGTTGAGATTCAAAAGTTTGAATTTCGCGAGTTACAGTAATCCGAAGGTCCAAAATGCAAAACGGCTCTAACTCGCTCGCCGTACGTCATAGAGCGGCAGTCGACACGTCAGGTGAAAGTCCTCGGCGTGTTCTTTCATGTGCCAGCACACCTTTTTCTCAATTACTAAAACACGCACCATAGAAAACAATAATTTTTAGTTTTGCGCTGGAATCTCTCTGAATTGCTCATGTTGCGAGTATAGCGACACTCGCCATGCCATTCAAAGGCTCGCGACGTACTGACTCAAATTTTCGTTGCTGAAACACGCACCAAGACATGTTTTTGTCACCTTTTTAGAAGGGTTGCTTGAAAGAGGGATCTTCTTGCTCTAAAAACCAAATCCCGGGCGAAATCAATATTGCTAAGCAATACCCTCTTGCGAAGGGGGAGCTCGTGAAGCGGAGCAATGCGGGCGATGAGCTCTCGCACTCTCTGCAGAAAGAACGCAACTCTTTGCAATGTCAGTCAGAATACAAACTCAACTTTTTAATACCGGAGCTTGTTCGATTGACTCGTGCAAAATATAGGTTGGTAAAAGTTCAACCATTGAAACCTTTCCACCACCTTCCATCCATTCCATCAATTGCAGACTTCCTGCGGCGCGGTTGTGGACACCTACTTCCAGAGAACGCAGCTGTATCAAGGTGGAGTGCAGGCCTTTGTCAAAGAGTGGTGTTCGAACGTCGTGCGCAATGTGCGCTCTCTAATCAGCGGGAAATCCAGAGCCGAATTGCTGAATCTCGAGTTGTCGAGTCAGGACAGGATCTGCTGAGCGAACAAGGTGCGAACTACTGTAGACATGAATAGCGTTGATTTGGGTTGTGGCGTGTGAGCAAACTGCCAAAGAAAGTTCGTACAACCGAACAACGGGCTGTGTGGCGCGAATATCGACTGCAGATGTGATCGATGTTTGGCAGGCATTCACACTACTACTCCTGTGAAAGGGTCGCTTTGCCCAAATGGTTAATCCGCGATTCACTATGTGTGATTCTCGATGAATGCTTTTGACTACTGTAGTTGGAACATTTAACTCCACTTCTACCCCTTCGCATTCAAGAAGTTTTAGAGGATAGATAATAGGTATGTAGCGTAGGGCAAGGCATAATGGCAATAAAGAGGCGACATGAGATGCGAACTGAATTCGAATGGTTGTGAGGCTGTTAGGCTGTCATAACAGAACCAAATCTGCTTCGTGATTAATTACAGCGAATGTTGTGGACACGGTACGTAACCTATGTGCGTAGGTAGAAGAATTGTTGGTTAAGGTTTGTTCCCTTTTATCATTACAAAATGTCCGATTGGATTAGAAGCTAAGATAGCTCGCTTACGTGTTCTGCGCAGGCTCTTACGCAGCGATTGCTGGTGCTCTGCTTTGTGTCTTGGTGGCGGCTTATTCATCCTATACTTCGACTACCATATCTTGAAAATTGGCTTCCCATTCGAGCGTTGTGTGGCTTGCTTGTCGTCGTGTTCGCTTGTCGTATTCTGTGTCAACACTGGATTGCTGATTCGTGCGTGTCTTATACGGAGCGATAGAGTATGGTAGAGAAGAGAGGCAATAGGTACGGATTGTTGCCTTGATGTTTGCTCTCGACTGATATCTCTCTGCCTGATGAAATGAAATAAAACAAGTGAAACGACAGCGACAGTGGGCGGCACTCAGTGAAAAGTTCTGCCTCTCCAGATAGGCAAAGATGTTTCGTTGTGACTGTTTGACTTCTCTAACAGAGAATAATTCTCATTGATTGGTGTTCGATCTGACGTCTTACAATTGGTGCACCTTCAGTAAGGCGTAACAATCTGTCTGTGAATCCTATCTACAATATGCAACGCTAGCCAGTAGACTTCCGTTTCCCATTGATGCGAAGGCGTAAATCGACCTCCCACCAACAGAAATAATGGCGGCGGTGCGACCACCTGCGGCGCACCCCTTCCTTTGAAATGTGCCGACAAAAGGGCCACCGAAAGAAAAGAAGCCTTTGTTTCTGAATTCTGAGAACCGACCGTCGTCTGGTCAATGCAGTGAAGCGGCACCTATGTGTGTACCTGCAAAACAAATTCGACGCCCCTTTTCCAACCATTCCCTTCATGAATGATGGAGAAGGAGGGGACACACGGCAGGATGGACTGTCGCGTCAATCGGGCGGGTCGAATTTGACGCGCGCCCGTCAACCACAACAGTCACTCAGTCAGTTGCCGTTGTTCCCTTCTGCGAGAGAGGCAGCTGGCGGTGTCGCGCGGTCGCCATTCTGCGGCAAGTCGACGTTTGATGGGAAAGACGGACGCGCGTCCAGACAGCGAATTAGCGCGCCGATTTCTTCTTCTTTGTCCCCCTTTGCGACGGGGCGACCGCTAGCGCTAGGCGAGGCGGATACAGTGACGCGTTGAATAGGGCGTCGATATACTTAAACGGAACCGAGCGGAATAGAGGCTGTGACTGCGCAAACAAACGAAACGCGATTGAACACATCCAAGGTGTGCAACTAATTTATGGAGCAAGTCAAACATCTGAAGGCCGCTGCCAAGCAGTGACTACTCAAACAAGCTAACGAATCGATTGGATGGTCCCACTGTAATCCCTGCAACGGTGGGACGCCGGTCTTCCAATCGAATTTGTCACTTCGATTCGATTCGACAGTCGACGGCGGCGTCGTCCCAGCGCAGGACCCGACAACCTTCGTCGTTCGTGCGCGCTGCTCTCAGTGGATTCAGTCTCTCACTCTCTTCACTACGCGTTGCATGGAAGTCGAATTAGTGCGCTTCTTGGCAACGACTAATTCGATGATGGTTGCCGTTGCCGTCTCCCGCGCCGCCAGCGTCGCCGCTGCTTTCATCGCGAGGACAATGCCGACAACAAAAGGCAACATTAGGACGACGACAACGACGAACCGTAGACAATCGAGAGTCGAAAATTGGTTCCCGAAGCGTGGAAGTGCGATTTCGGCGGCCGTTATTCCGCCACTTGTGATTTATGGCGGCAGAAGAATAGGCTGAAGTCAGAAAACTGAAACGGCCAGCCGCTGAACTCAGTGTGAGTCTGGCTTCTTTACTTTGTCATGCTGCATATCGAAGACAACTAACTTTTGAAGGACATCGCGCTTTAATCGCTTAGGTGACTTTAACCCCTAAAAGCCGGAAGAGTGCAGGCACACACTACTTTAAGCGAGGCATCAAGGGGAAATCTCATCTTGGTGCATGAACCGAAAAGCATCAAGCGACTCAGCCGCTTGATAACTGAATCGAATGCTGTTGCTGCTTGATACATGGAGAATAAAAGTGATGGCTTGATGCCTGAACATCCATGCACATGCACAGAAGACGAGTTGAAGCAATACTCACAGAATAATCAACCAGTAGATTGCATGTAGTACTGCGAAATGCCCAAATGATCTGGTGAAACATTTTGAAACAGCAGGTGCTATGCAAAAAACTCCACAACAGAACAATAGCACATGGTGGAAGTTTAGTTCGTCTCACCAGGCTGGTGAAGAAAGCAGCATCGTCTCTAAAATTGGTGCGTACTTTAGCTAAACCCCAAAATGCCTTTGGAAATGAGCAGCATGGTGGCAACTCAAACTTAGCGCAGCAAATGGGGGTAAGTGGCCACAATTGAAAACACATCAGAGAGTTGACCAATTCAAGAATCTAGTTGCAGAGAACCTGCTTAGCTTTACTATTCTCTAAAGTTGGGTGATATTGCCAGTACGCAATCACCGAATTGACTGGGGTGCATTCCAGTAGGAACATGACAACTGAATCAACCAATAGCAATCGATCACCCTACTCTTGATGCCCCGTCTCATATCTTCAACTGTCATTTCGAGCTCCTAATTGAACGTCATGTTCAGCATACCGTATTTCCCCGATTAGAGCCCCATCCCTCGAATAGAACCCTCCCTCGAATAGACCCCCACCCTAAAGGCCCCTCTGAAAAATACAACCCCATCCCTCGAATAGAACCCCATGGGGTTGTCCCAGAGCTCCATTAGCCTAGCAGGTTAGCACATCTGACTACTAATCTTTGGGCACTGGTACTGAAACTTGCAGTGAGGGGTCATAGTGTACGCTATTTGGTGTCTCGTAGGTTGACAGTGAAGACTTTATCGTGTTTTGAAAGGACCGTTTACCATCATCAACCTGCGCTATGGGCCATCCAAGCTTCCATCTGCCAGAATTGGTCCTACTGAGAAATACAACCCCATCCCTCGAATAGAACCCCCCCCCCCCCCTCGAATAGACCCCCACCCTACAGGCCCCTCTGAAAAATACAACCCCAGGGGTTCTATTCGGGGAAATACGGTAGTTCTTCCGGTACTTGTCATGACAGTGGTCATCTACCCACCTCCAGGACTGAACATGGCAGTGACGATCAGGTTCGACTGTCTGTTTCCTCCATTGATGACACTGTTAACCGTGGCACCTGAATCGCAAATTGCACCTATTAAAGCATCAAGCCGACTCACTGTCATACAGTCATAGCTGAACCACTCCTACATGCCAATACAACCTTGCTACTGTTGGGCTGGCATTCCACCACCACCCTGATGCCCCCCACTGCCGCCACCATCACCACTGCCACCTCCACCAAATCCTCCACCACCACCTCCATCTCTACCTCCACCATCCCCTCCTCCTGCTCCATTTGGTACTCCACCATTTCCACCTCCTCCTACTCCGCTAGGACCACTGCCATTTCTTCTATGGACAATTTCTACCATTGCACACGAATTTGCTCTTGTACTTCTCCACTAGTATATCCTTCCACAGATCTGCACAATGTAAGAGCAGACTAGGCATGTTCACTGTGTTGGTAAAGAAGGGGGGGGGGGGGGAGGTAGGTCGTTGGCCAGTGGCGTGAAACAACTTCTCCGATGCAATTGTATTCTGTCTCGCTGCCACTGTTCTACTGCGTGTCGATATGCATGCTTTGGTTGGGGTGCTTCTCTGTACTAAAGTCTGTTCAAGAAAGGCAGAGACTGAAGGTTATTTGAGTCTGCAGACTTCGTGGTTCAGGAAACCCAAATGACTTATGCATCATTGGATACCCCTGTCAGAGTGTGTTGGCGCGGTGTGTGTTTTGCCATAATCACGCAACACGCACTGGTTTGGGGCGCACATGAAAAATTCGAGGTTTTGTACAGGGTGGGCGATTTTGATAATTTTTACACCAGTTATACCCCAAGGTGTCCTGATATCACATCTCAAATTTCAGCAAAATCTGTTCACCACAGCGTTAGTTATGGCCTGCCGCGTACACCCTACTTTGGCCCAAAATGGCCAAAATCACCGAAATCGGCCAAAAAGGGTGCACTTTTTTAATAACTCAAGAAAGAAACGGCCAAATTTCTTCAAACTTTCTGTGTGTTACCTAGAATCAATTGCCTACACAATGGAACAAACCCCATCTTATTCGGTTGTGGCACGCTCGAATGCGACTCAATCAAAGAGACCCTACTTTTGGCCGAAACGACGCTTTTCGGCCAGCTGGACGGCCTAAATGCGCAATCGAGCTGAAAAGTGTCATTTCGGCCAAAAGTAGGGTCTTTTTGATTGAGTCGCATTTGAGCGTGTCGCAACCGAATACGATGGGGTTTGTTCCATTGTGTAGACAATTGATTCTAGTTAACACACAAAAAGTTTAGAGAAATTTGGCCATTTCTTTCTTGAGTTATTAAAAAAGTGCACCCTTTTTGGTCGATTTCGGCGATTTTGGCCATTTTGGGCCAAAGTAGGGTGTACGCGGCAGGCCATAACTAACGCTGTGGTGAACAGATTTTGCTGAAATTTGAGATGTGATATCAGGACACCTTGGGGTATAACTGGTGTAAAAATTATCAAAATCGCCCACCCTGTACAAAACCTCGAATTTTTCATGTGCGCCCCAAACCAGTGCGTGTTGTGTGATTATGGCAAAACACGCACCGCGCCAACACACTCCGACAGGGGTATCCAATGATGCATAAATCTTTTGGGTTTCCCGAAGCACTAAGTCTGCAGACTCAAATAACCTTCAGTCTCTGCCTTTCTTGAACAGACTATAGACAAGCATATAGCGGTTCCTTGCGAAGGGGGAATGGAGGGTGGGTGATCGTGTATCAAGACTGAACAATACTTCGAGGTGTCAAGCTGGCAACGAACTCTTGATATTCCACTCGCATGTCGGGTCGCTTTATCGATCACACCTCCATCGATCAAGCTGGCTCCCATCTTGATCGATGGGGCTCACATGTATCAAGGCACTTTCTTCCGGCTTTTAGGGGTTAAGCCTCGTCAAACTGTCTGATCTGAAACATGTTCGCTGCTATTTGTGACCAATTTTTGTCAGGGGTTTGTTCTGTCTGTCAGAACTGTGTTCTGCCTCGCGGCTCGGTCTTCCGTGTACGTTAGTCTGCTGTGTAGTTAAGCGCACTGTTGTTTACCGTGTCGTGTTTGTGTACATTACAAGCCGAAAGCTGGCGCCTCAGTTGCCACCCGAGACGGCTCGGCGCAAACAACCACGCTGTTTGGGGCTGGGAGTGACCACTGGCTACTTGTAAGCAAATATTAACTCTTTATTTGTCCGGTCGACAGAGGGTCAGCTCTCGCCTCAGAGAGCGGAAGCTGACGGTAAACAATGAACTGGAATGGACTGATTGGCAGTCACCTGCATGGCACAGCTTCAGTGGAGCCGATCACCACTCACATTTCTTTACGAAACCATACGCCCGAGTTGAAACGCTCCCAGATTGTCAGAGTGCTACTCGCGTTAGGAGCTATCACATTGCTGCTGGGCGAATGACTGCGACGCTTAGAACTCGGAGGAAAGATAATGGTCCGACCGACAGTCGGCATGTCGTGTTCGGGCGGCCACTCCCCCATCGCCTTGGATGATCGGCGACCCCTTTGTGTAGTTCTCTTACCCCTTCCCTTCCTCCCCCGCCGTCCATTTGGCACAATGGACTACTCCTTGCGTGCCCAAATGTCCCTTCGCGCCCATGTCTTTTCTTCCTCCCCTCCACTGCCGTCGCCTTCCATCCCCCCACCCCTCTTTTGGCGATAATAATTCGGGCAGCGCCGAGAGCGACCACCACTCTGTGACGGCAGTGGCGGCAGTGTCAGTCAATCGGCACTGCGACAGGCGACTGGCAGGCGGGCGGGCGGTGGCGGAATGCGCCACTTCATTCGTCATTCGGGTGACAGACGGACGGACGGACGGCCCTGGTGTGAGCGCGCCTTGTTCGCGCCTCGTAAATCATGCGACGGCGCCACCCGTCATTTTATGACACGGCGCCGTTTTTGAAGCGGTGCTTGCCCTTCGTTCGGTATGTCTTTGTCGAGTAGCGGACTTGTTCTTCTTCAGAGGTTTCGGTGGCACTCTGAGCATTACTGAAGCCGCACAGTTTATGATTGATGCTGAATGATCCCCAACGCATCTTGTCTTCCCTAATCCCTTCCAATAAACACGTACTGAGCCCCCTTGCTGGAAACTTTCGCATCTCTGACTTCCTTTCCTCTCCTTCTCTCGAAGGATAACTCTAAGCCTCTCTCGCTCTTCCGCCCGCCTTCTGCTCTGTCCGATTATTCGCTGGCTCAGCGACGGGCGGCCATCGCCTGAGGGCATTCACATTTAATGAACGCCCCCGGACTAAGCTCTCGACTTTCAGCTGCTTCCATTCGCCGCCTTTCCGTCCGTGTGCGTCTGTCGGCGCGGCTCTTGTTTTAACCGGAAAATTTATCGGCCGCCCGGCCTTCCCTCTTCTCAAGCGCTCAGGCTATTCTCATGCCCTCACACGCGCCGCCACTGCTAGTAAGGGCGCGTCCAGTCGGTTTTCATTAGTCGTCCTCGTCTCATCGTCACGAGAAGAGAGGAGCCTTTACGACCCTCTTCGGAATGAGACTCCGACATCACGGCTGAGCAATTGGAGTTGGAAGTTGCGCCGTTGCTTTGTACGCTGAGTGAAACTCTTGCTACGTTCACGTCTGGTTTAACTGTAAGACCGCTTGGTTGTTTTCTTCTTCTCTTTGCGCCACATCGCGCCTAATTGCGCTGGATAATCGGCTAATCGGGTTTCACTCGGTTCGCGCTCGATTCCCCCAAGCTTCAGTATATGTTGTAGGCTGCGGTGGTGCTATTCCCTAGGCCGTCTCTAATGATGCGCCGCTGACCAGTGGCCATTCGTCCGCCGCATACTGTATGCACCAGAAGCAGCAGCCCGCAGATAGGATTTCGTCGTCTGGGACCATTGCACTCTGGCGATATTACTCACTTATTAGATTTCTGGGCCTCCCTCCGTAGGCAAAAGGCGCCAAATTAGGGCAGTCGTCGTCGAGGACTGAAGAAGGTCCTCTTTGCGCTGGCTGCGTTCTGCGGCGATGCGAGTAATGGGGATTTGTGCCGCTAATTTGGGCCCTGCTTGTCTCTTGATTGGCCGACTGTTTTCGTCGTCCAGCGGTCAGTGGAACTCTTGTAAGAGTGTGCGTACACACACTTGTGCACGGTAGTTGTCGATTTGGGAAGTATGTATGTGTAGAGGTTTAAGCCGAAAAGGACACCCTGCATCTGCTGTTGGCGTATTGGTGCTGCATTGCGCTCTGCTGAGCGGAAAATTGCTAGGCCATCAAGTTGGAGGGGGGGGGGGGGGGTAGTACAACTTCACTCCCCCCCCCCCCCAAAACATTCAGTAGTTGTCGCCATCCCCACGCAGGGTGGTCAACCACCGGCGACCTCCCATTGTTGTAAGTCTGTGTAGATTGGGAGGTGGAAAGGAAAAGGGAAGGGAAGAGTGGCAAAAGCCCACTTTGTCCATTAGTGAGTGGCTCCTGCTGTTGTCTGTTGTCTGTCGGGCGCGCGTCGCTGACCCTCTCAAGAGACAAAGGCCACTCGAGTTCATGTTTCTACCTCTCTTTCTCCAATAGACCTTACCTCTACCTACAATGGTCTGCCATGTTGTTGAATTGACCCTCGAGGCTGAACGCCCACCACTGTATTTGCACAAGTTGGCCCTTTATTATTTTCCCAGAGACAAATGGGCGCCTGGCTGAGTGGGGGTTCTCTTTTGTTGCCCCCCTCCCCCCAATTCAGTGTCCACCTCTGCCCTTAAATGGAAAGTAAACCTTGCGGCCCGTTGTTCCTTCATTAGAGAGGGCTTGTCGCGACAAAAGAAGGTAAATCTGTGTCTGAGTGCTGCGTAGTCGCTAGAATTGTTTTGGCGTCACGTTAGCGTTTCATGTTTCCTATACCGGGTGTCCCAAAGCCCCCCCCCCCCCCCAAATCCACAGCACGCTGTATGAAAGCTAGCGAAGCGCGCGTGTTGAGGTAGAGCGCTGAATTTTTGCATCCGAGTTGCAAACATGATAGGCTACCATTTGTACAAGTATGACTTCGCTAGCCTTTATACAGCGTGCTGTGGATGGGGGGGGGGACTGGATTTTTGGGAAACCCGGTATAGACGTACTCCAATGAGTTGTATTGCAGTGAAGGTCGCTCTCGATTGACCAAATTGGAAACGTCGTGACCTGTCTGCTGTCATGACTTATGACAGTGATTCAGCTTCAACGGCTTGACCCAGCCCAGCATACCATTGTACGTTAGTACATCTCTGACCTACAGTATCTTCTACCGTGCATACCATATGTACATTCTTTGGCAGCAGGAGGTACCTAGTTTTGTCGGCCACTAGCCGCGCAGGTGGCGCGACGACAACCACTCTTGTATGTACATGTATAGTTTGGAAGGGAGGGAGAAGTGCCATTCAGAGAAGCGCGTGGGTTTGTTCATACACCCCACTTCCACCCCCGTTCGCGAAGTGGGCAATTTTCCCTGTGGGACGCCGTCGCGCCGCTTCCCTTCCGACGATCTTCGGCGCGTCGCCGCAGCCGCCGACGTCGAATCGACACAGTTGCAGAGCGGGAGAGCGCGCTAGCGCGAGCGACAAGTTATTATTTTGACAGGGACAAATTATTTGCTCGGCCCGTCGTCGCGCGCGCCCCGCCGCCGCTGTCGCTTGTGTAATAGGACGTGAATAAATCACTGCCGACAGACGGACGAGCGGCCGGCGGCCGTCAGCGCCGACGACATGTTGTCTGTCGGGCCGTGTCAGCCTCTCTGTTCCCCTCTCGCTACTCCCTCCTTCTTCTTCTGCACTTCTTTCGTCTGTCAGCAGCCCTCCGTCCCTCCCCCCATTCTACATAATAATGCACTGCCACTGGGGTATCTGAGCGGCTTTATGAGCGCAGAAGGAGGAGCGAGAGAGGGCGCACTGTCGTGCCGCTTCTGGCGCCCAATAAATATCGCCGTCGTCGCCGTTGTGGTTGTCGTGTTGCCATTCGCGACCGCCCCTCCCCTCTGCGCTCTCTCCTGTAGACCGATGACACATAGTTTCCAGGCTGAGCTATGACTATGAAAGTCGTTTCAGAAGCGTTTCAAGGTGAAATAAAAGGAGCTTTACACCGTGAGATGTGTGACGCTCGTTCAGTTCTTGTAGCGCCAGTTAGAGCTAAGGTGGTGTGTAACGTCGTAACATTAGAGCCAACATAATTATGACGATCACATCTCCATTATGGCAATCCTTTTACGACATATTGTTGTTGCGCCAGCCGTCGGCGGAGGGGCGGAAGCTGGCCAATTCGCACTCTGCTCTGGGGGCAAATAGAAATGGCGCCCTGGATGTTCCTGTCTATGCACACAGGCGCCATAAAAGGCGCCGTCGCGCGTAAATCATCGCTGGCTGCCACCTCTCCCCCTGCTTCGCAGCCCAGTCCATTTTAGCCCCCGCCCCGTAAGCACCTGGAAAGCCAATAGGCTGTGGGCGCGAGCATGAATTATTGCTGCAAGTTGTCCCTTCCTTCGTCGTCTCAAGACGGCCGCTCGTCCGCCCGTCAATCGCAGTCGTCGTCGTCGTCGTCGTCGCCTCGAGGTGACAGGCGGCAGGCACCGTGTGGAACTATTGAGAACACGAGAAACCGCCGCCGCTTTCCATAGGAACAATTAGGCGGCCGGCTTCGACCGAGCGTGAAGCCAGCTTAGTAGTCCCCCGTCGTTGGAACTGACGGCTTATGTATACTACGCCATGCAGAGGTGTAGAACTGCGCAGCGGAGGGAGTCTGAAGTATGTACATATGGCCGCCGAAAGAAGGAGGAATTTGATTGGCAGGTGTTCGAATGAATGGAAGCGGCGCCGCTGCCAAATCCAGTTCTGCTAAGCGTCCCTTCTCCTGCGTGTTCCAACCTGCTGTATAGAGTAGCTGCGTTTCTGGCTTCTTCTGCGTCGTCGTCGTCGTTCTTTGTGTAGCTGTTCTCTAGCCGCTTCTTCTGCACTATTGCTGTCTTCTCGAGTCGGCTGTTGCGCGCCTCGAGCGCGACATTCAATATTTGCGGCGACAGGGGCGTCCGCGAGGAGGAGGAGCCTTTGCTGCTTCTAGGCCCACTTCAACTTCTGCACGTTATTATCCCCTCGGCTCGCCGCGCCGAACAGTCGCGCTCTCGGTAGCGGCTTCGAATGGTGCCGCCGCCACTGTTGTATGTAACCAGAGACGGTCCGGCTCGCCTCCTGTTGCGCCGCGCTTCTCAAGAGTTCTGCTGCTGTTGCTGCCGCGAGGCGACTCGCCTTTCTCTCCAGCTGCCGCCGCCGTCTTTCGTCGCGCTTTGTCGTCCGGCGCCGCTGGTATGTAAGGAGGGGAAGACGAAGGAGGGGGGATGGAGGTAACGCGACACGGCTCTTCCGCTCTCGCCACATTAGCCGCCACTCGACTCCTTTCTCCCCGCTCGGCTTTCGAGAGAGCGAGCGACGACGAAGCGACTTGCTGACTGACTGACTGACTGGCTTCTCTTCGGTTTCAGAGAAACAGCAGACAGCGGGAGAACGACGACGCCGACGACGACGGCGACGATGACTCCTCGCCGATTCGACCAGAGCACCGGCATGCGACTTCCACTGCTGCTACTGGCCGTCGTGGTTTCATCGTCGGAGGCGGTTCGAAAGCAGCGCAACTCCGACTATTACGCGGAGGGGGCGAAGAAGTGCCAGCCCATCGAGCTGGCCATGTGCAGAGACATCGGCTACAAGAACACCTACATGCCAAACCGATTCAACCACCAAACACAGAAGGACGCGGGACTGGAGGTTCACCAGTTCTGGCCGCTCGTCCAAGTGAGTCGCCGACATTGTGGAACTGTTGATGAGTGCTGGCGTGTGGAAACCAGCCTTGTTGATATTGCGCGCCTTGATGAGCTCGGCTTACTGCATTATCCATCTTGTGAGGCCCCCAAACGCGACCCATGAAACCTCTCTCTTTCAGATGAACTGCTCCCAGCACCTCAAGTTCTTCCTATGCAGCATGTACACGCCCATCTGTCTCGAAGACTACCACAAGCCGCTGCCTCCCTGCCGCAGCATCTGTCTGGAGGCGAGAAGAGGCTGCGAACCTCTCATGAAGAAATTCGGCTTCCGCTGGCCGCCCAAACTCGACTGCGACCAACTACCGCAACAGCCAGAGGGGGACACTGCAGGTGAGAAATGGGACGGTGCAAGATTTGCTGACAATAGCTTTCGATCGATTACGCGAACTTTTCAGACAATCCCGAAGCGCTTTGCATGGCGCCGCCGAAGCAGAAGTCCCAGCCTCAGAAGCCGACTCTGGAGTTAGATAAGCCACCATCATTGGGCCTCAGACACAAGTCAAAGGAAGAGGCCCATCCATCTGCGGCGGACTTCAGAGGGAATCCATCGCAGCTGGACTTGGAAAATCTGGGCAAAGTGCTTGGTCAACCCGCGCCAGATGTTGAAGTGGTGGTCAACGACCCAGACCTCAGTGACCACTTCGTTCCTCCAGCGATCTCCATTGGGACCTCAGGTGACTTTGTCAACGCGTTTATGTCGTCTACTGAAAAGTCACAGAGGTGTTCCACCACTGCAGATGTTGAGCTTCACGGCTGCAGCTGTCGATGTCAGTCGCCCATGGTGCCCATGAGAGGCTTTCCTTCCCTGAAGGTGTGGAAGGTTGGCCAGTGCTCCTACCCCTGCCTCAGTCCCTTCTTCGACCAAGAAGGGGATGGAGGGAGCGAAGAGAAGCGCCAGTTCATCCAACTGTGGCTTGGCTGGTCCGTGCCTGTGCTGCTGATCACCCTGCTGACCGTGCTCACCTTCGTTATCGACGTGGACCGCTTCCAATATCCCGAGAGGCCCATCTTCTTTGTCGCCTTCTGTTACCTCATGGTCAGCCTGGGATACGTCGTCCGACTCGTCGCAGGTGCTGCTAAAGACTGCAGGTTAATGATGACACCTCTGCAACGCAAACGCCTTCAGGTCACGAGACGACGGCCTGCGGCGGTCTGGAGGCGGTCGGCTCCAGGGTCAATGGGCTGCAGAGGCCCGTCTGCTTCCTGGTCTTCTTCCTCATTTACTTCTTCGGTATGGCCAGCGCCGTCTGGTGGGTGGTGCTCTCCTTCACCTGGCTGCTGGCCGCCGGACTCAAGTGGTCCAACGAGGCCATCTCCAGCTACTCCGTCTGGTTCCACATACTCGCCTGGCTCTTCCCCTCCGCTCAGACACTGGCCGCTCTCTTTATGAACGCCATCGACGGAGACCCCATCAGCGGCATTTGCTACGTGGGCAGCACCAACGCGCAAACGCTTCGTTGGCTCGTGTTAGGTGGGCAGGATTGTGAAGTGCTGCATTCTCACAAATCTCGCTTGTCTCACTCAACGTCACTTTCGTCTTTCAGGCCCCCTGTTCACATACCTCACTCTTGGCTCCTTCTTCCTCGTCTGCGGCTTCTTCTCCCTGTGGCGCATCCGGAAGTTTGTCAAGCGCCAGCAGGGCAAGACGCGCATCGAGAAGCTGGACCAGCTGATGGCGCGCATCGGCCTCTTCGCCCTCCTCTACGCCGTCCCCGCCGTCTGCGTGGTGGCTGTGCTGTTCGTGGAGCAGCGACTGCGACCCCTCTGGGAACAGTGGGCCCTCTGCGCCTCCAGCTGCTCCAGTGGTCTTCCCATGGGCGAGGCCAGCTGGGCCTCCATGGCCTTCTACCTGGCGCTGGTCAAGCACGCGGCCAGCCTGGTCGTGGGACTGACCACTGGGCTGTGGGTTCTCAACCGGAAGACCTTCCAGATCTGGAGGGAGCTCCTCTGTCGACTCTGCTGTTGCTGCTGCAGACAATCTCATGCCTCAGGGCAGTCCTACGTCAGCGGGGTGGTGGTAGGAAGTGACCGGCAGCCGGCCACCTTCTGCCAGACGCTCTACACGCCCGCCCACCAGCAGCTGATTGTCCAGGACAAGTCGCACGTCACCGACGTCAGCAGCTACACACCGAGCAGGCACGGCGGCCATCCCTTCAACCAGATCTGAACCTCACAAGTCGGCGAAGGGTGTGGATTGGAGTGGCAGCTGTGTGTCATCATTGACGGGATGTTTCTGCGGCCGCCTACATAATTATGATACTTGCAACCTCGTCTGTAGTATTGTAGTAATGACGGCGTACGCATAGCTTTTGTCGGACAAATCAAACTGAGGAGATTCGTTGTATGCAGTATCACGCTTACATAAACAGCCACATGTGCACCTCATTTGAGCGGTCTCGTTGTAACCACCCTCTTCCTCTGCAAACGTTGGAACTGTGATCTGAAGTGTACACAATCAATGAATGCGCCCTTCAGTTATTATGGATCGCGTCGCGCGATATCTTTCCGATTCTCGTGCCTCCCCTCTCTCTCTTCTCAGATATGTCTGTGAGTGGACTAAATGCACTGTAGGTATGGTGTGTACTGCTTAGTGGCTAGACTAGACTTGCTGTCTCAACTTCTCGTCCTGTCAATCACCTTACACCTTACAATACTCAGTGGCCGTGTTTAGACCCTTTTCTTTCGCTCGCATACACGTTAGATTATTACGACTGATGATATTAGCAGTGTACATAGCCTTCTCATCGCTCTTTACCGTCTCTGAGCCACATACCATACTGTATGTACCGTATACTGTACTGTGCTATCGTCCAATGCCGGCCAGAGGCCGTTTTTAGAATCGTCATATCATGCGCACTCGCAGCACTGTCCCCCCAAATGGTGTTGTTGTGGTGTCGTCCGTTTGTCGTGGGTCTCCGCAGGCCGTGCGAGTGAGTTAGTTGAAAATGGTGTGCACTACTTATAGGTACTTTCGTGATCGACTTACTGTACCGTATTGAGAGGCACGTCGTATGTAAAAAGTTATTGGCCTTCCCCCTGTTTCTATACGTTCGCGTTCGTCGATTCGAGCTTTACAACGTCAGTGTCTGTGTCAGTCGGCCATTTGGTGGAGTCGAAAATTGCGAAGGTGAAGTGTCACACTCGCAGAGTGAAGGCTGCTACACAAGCTCTTGCACATGTATTGTACATGCAAAATGTTCTAGTTCGACTTCATGCATCACAAGCAATAGTTTGTCAACCGATACGGTGCTCTCATGGAGTCATATATGGTGAGTGGAATCATTCACTCGACGTAAAGACCCGTAACTCCACCGTAGCGTTATCCTTGCCTCCAGCTTCGTCTTCCCCTCTTTCGCTTCTTCTGACGACTTTGTCTCTGAGTCTCGTCCTCTTGACGCGCAGGAAGCGCACGAATATCAGCAGCCAGCAGACGGTGGAAGTGAACAGGTGGAGGTAAAGCAAGGCGTCGAAGGGCTCCAACCAGACCAGACGCTGCAACTCTGACAGACGCTCGGAATTGACGTCGGCGTTCGAGTCCCCCCCACCCGACAGGTGCATCAGCTCAGAGTTGGAGACGTATTTGTCCACCACGGCGTTGAAGAAACGGCTGACGTTGGACAGGGCTCCTAGAGATCAACAATGGGGCAGTACTGGTCGCGGAATCTACATAATCATTACCACAACTGAGAGAAACGATCGGTTCACCCGCCAGCGTCATGAGCGGTCCCATGGGCAGGACGGAGGCGCTGAACTGCTCCATGGCCAGCTCGCAGTTGTCGAGCAGCAGCAGCTTCCGAATCACCGCCCACTGGTACCAGTGGAAGAGAATGGCAGCCCCTTCGACGGCCGACTCCCTCCAAGTCATGCTTAGTCGGCTGCCGGCGACACTGCCCGCAATCACCGCCACATAAGCCGCCGTCATTGCCAGAGAAGTGGTGAAGATGATGCACTCGTCGATGATGGCGTGATGCGTCCTCGCGGTCCGGTAGCGCTTTCGAAAGGAGACGTAGACAGTGAAGCGAAGGAAGTTCCTCGATTTGGCCGCCGCCGTCGGCCACCAGGCGATGGGAACGTTGCTGAGGAAGAGGTGGTTCAGCAGCACCATGAGGACAAGCCCCTCCACGTACAGCAAAGCAGACAGTCCTTCGGCCAAGTGGTGGAAGACGTTGGGCGTCTCAATGGGAGTGCTAACGAGGGAACACCAGGTCGCGGCGAACGTCAAGCCCAGACAGAGCAGACAGAGAAATCTGAAATGGTTTCAAATTGTTTATCTTGCAACTTCTGAAATTTCGGCTGGTACACATCTCGCCTGAGAATCCTGGTGGCTGCTCTGGAAGAATCGATGGCGAATCTGGGCGTTTCCGGCTTCTCCAGTGTCTCCGCGTGAGATCTTTCTGTTGCCAAGTAGTGCATTGTGGCCAGAATTGGAATGAGTTCTGCGGTGAGCAGGTCGATAGTGGCAGAAGCCATGACGCTGTGGAACTCCAGCCACAACCTAGCGCAGTGAAGAGGTTTCAGAAACTCGCTACATTTGAAGGAAGTCATTCCAGTACATTCTCATACTCTGTGGAAGTGCAGTTACAACATAATATGATGCGGATAACGCTGCAACTATTGGCTACATCTGAAGCTACCGGTTGTCGTTCCAGCGTATAGCGGGTGTGAATGACCTGAGGCTCTGTGGCAAGCTGTGCTCTTCGCAACGAACGGCCACTGCAGTGACGGGGCAGGCGGCGCCGACGGTGCCGTTGAGTTCGGAACAGATGCGTCGATAGGCGTCGTAGAGTTTGTGACGTATCACTTTGAAGAAGAGGATGACCAGCGTCGCTCCCACGAACCACCGCAGTAGTCGCTCCCACGAGGCCCCGTTCGGCTTCCAGTAAGCGCGGCGAACCTTCAGAGCCGACAAGTTCGCATACCTAGAGTTTGACAATTTGAAAACCGTTTCAGATTCAGACAAGTTTGACCGTACCCCGTAGACAGTGAGGACGGCGAGGAAGGAGGCGACGCAGAGCCAATAGAAGAGGTCGACAAAGCGGTGCCATCCCCTCGTGGCTCCGATGGCCGAGTCGCACTCCCAGAAGACGGTGAGGAAGGCGGGACGGTAGAAGGCGAAGCTGAAGACGCCGAACAGCCCCAAGACCAACACAAGGGCCCAGACAAGAGAGGGGAAGCGGATGGGATCCGGCCGCATCTCGGCCGCCTTCCGATTCGACGCGATGTAGAGGACCATCAGCGCCGAGCACACTGCCAGCAAGACGCCGGTCGCCAGCTCGTCCTCGCGCACGATCCTGCAGTTTGGTTATAGAAGGGAGGAAGAGAGATGGCGATCCGCACCTACTATCCCACCCTTCCTACCACTCCATTGGACAGACAAATAACTTTCACTCGCTAATAACTCGACGACAGAGTCCGTTTGGCCGATTACCGCAAATTCATCACCATCTCGAATCAAGTACTGCTAAAACAGTTTTGAAGTCAAACAAAGATGCGACTGACGCACGTGGCGTAGAGTTCCGTGTGGCTGTAGACGAGCCAGATGTCGTGGGAGACGGAGGCGACGGCGACGGCCACCAAACAGAGGATGACCACCCTCCTCGCAATCACTTTACACTCTCGTTGGAAAGAGCCCAAATCCGTTCCCTCCTCTATCACTGCGGACATTTCCACATTCGAAATTAGGATTGAAACAGGTTGGAAGTTGTGACGAATCGAATTGAAACTGCTGTAGGGAGAGCGGTACACTCAAGCGCATGAAACGACAGCGGATGAAATGGAATATTGAGTGCCGCGGCTCCACTTCGTTGGGATTACATTGCTCCACATCGGACTAGTCTTCTCCGTTCATTGAGCGCCAGAAACTGCCCACCGGCCTTTCAGTGAGCTTTCCATTGTGCTGGAAGAGATGTATAGGGCCCGTTCGACGCGCCAAAAGACCCAACTTCGGCGGTTCGTTTCAGCTGTGGTGGAAGGAACGCTTTCATTTTGCCAAGGGGGCCTCGCCGCGAGTGGTTGTGGCGCTGGTATATTGCAGAGAGCGAGCGGAAGTCGCCTTTTGGCGCAACGTCCGGTGGGAGTGATTCCTCTCGTGGGCCTTTCACTCTCGTCAACGTACGTATATTGCACAGCCGAACCCTTAGGCGCTTTATGAACAGACAGCAGTTGTTGTGGCTCTCTTAAAGCAATTCTGACTGACTGAGAGCCACTTTTCTCTCGGGAACTGGGCGGCATTCGAGAAGGCGCAGACAGTCACGTTTGTAAGTATGGATAATGCGCGTAAGACGTCTGGCCGGCTTCAGCTGACCAGACTGCCTGATGATTCGACTGTCTCATAGACGTGCGTGTATGGAGGTCGGTGCTGGTCGGCACCATATGTTCAGGGTGGCGCATTTATCTGTTCTAGGTTTCGATCGTTAATAACTTTCGCGTTTTCCAATGAAATTGAACCAAATTTGCGCACGATATAGACACGTCTAAGGAATTTTTGTGTGTGAAGTTTCCGCTTGATCCGACTGGGCTTGCCTGAATGGCAAGGGTTTTGTTGAAGACCTGTCAATTCTGTGCAAGGCGCGTATAAAAGAAGTAAGATCACGGACTTTGCGGCCGCCGTTCCTAAAGTTTTCATGTTATATCGTGCCAAAATTTGGTAGCAACGCACTGTTTGGTGTTGTTAGAAAACTGTAAAAATTTCAGACGATAGGATTCGACGAACGGAAGGAGACGCCACTTTGCGCAATGTCATGCTGCACATCTCAGCATCCTGCGAAGTCGTTGCACCCGATTTTGGTATGATGTTGCACAAAGCGGCATCATTTTCTGTCAATCGCGTCGAATTACCTGAAAGTTTCACAGTTCGTTGGAAACACCACGTAGTCTATCTTGCCAAACTTTGAGCCCGGTACGGTCGCCACAAAGTTGGTGTTCTCACTTCTTTTGCGCGCCCTGCACAAAATTCACAGATCTTCAACAAACTCTTGCCATTCAGGCAAGCCCAGTCGGATTAAGCGGAAACTTCACACACAAAAATTCCTTAGATGTGTTTATATCGTGTATAAATTTGGTTGGATTTCAATGGAAAATGCGAACGTTATTAGCGATGGAAACCTAGAACAGATAAATGCGCCACCCTATGCATCTGTTGCATACAATGGTATACTGTATTTCGACAAAAAGTGCACATACGTGTTCTGACACCGCCGCAGAGAACAGAAGACAGGTACCTTCATAAGACAAAACTTGGCTACAATACTAGACAGCTGCCAGTACCTACATACATACCAATGATGAAGCGACTTCTGTCGCAGCGTTTAAACCGGCCAGAATTCACACACTGCGTAGACTTGCTCTGTTGGCAGCGAAGCGGCATACTCCTTGGCCGAACGCAGGCAGTATCTCGTCTCCGTTTCCACCACCTCTGCCCCAATCTCGGCGGCGAACCTTTGCACAACCGCCTGTTTGGGCAGAGCCGGAATGAACAGTCCTTCTCCGAGAGCAATCGCCTCCCGTCCGAGTTGGCAGAACAGGGAATAGGCTATCTCGTCGGAATCGGCGTACAGAGGTTGAATCGACTGTGTGTCCGCGAAGCGGCGCGTCACGCCGTAGCCGACGCAAGCGCCAGACGACTTGTCGAAGGCGGCGATTCCCGTTGGAGAAGGCGCTTCGGATGGTGCCTCAAAGCACCACGAATGCAGAAAGTCGCCGCGGTCCAAGTTGCAGATAGACTGGTCGAATTCCAGAACTTGGTGAAAGTTCCCCGATGAAATTCTTTGGTATACAACTGATATCGAAGCTGGAGGTGAGGGAACAGTGGCAACGTCGTCCTGATCGACGTAGAAACCCTGACGAGTACTCACGGCTTTGATAACATGTTCGCAGCGAAGCCATGTAAACAATCGCTGCTTAAGTGGCTCACCTGAAACTTGTCCAGCCAAACATGCGGCTCGTTCACTGTGTTCAACAGCTTGCTTCGGTAGCCCCCCGTCGCCGACCCCAGACTAGCCTTAGGCTGATGGTTGAGCATCAACTTCCCTAATCCCCTTCCCCTGTGCTCTTTGTGGACTACGATGAGGAAAAGAAACCGATGGTCATTGGGCAGGAGATTCTGGACGCAGCAGCCAACCAACTGAACCAGAACAGTATTAAGCTCCATAGAGCAAAGGTTTTTTTTGTCGACATCCTCTGTTGAGCCACCTGTGCAGTAGAAGTGTTCTTAGCGACTCTCCACCCTTCTTTCGGCGAGGTGCCGTAGAAGAGGCGAAGGCAGTCGATTCCAGCCTCGAAGTGCTCCTCGCGCATCAGTGTGTCGATAGCTGCGATATCTTCTGGGGAACAGTCGCAAACGACGTAGTTATAAGTCGATGAAGACATAGACATCGCCCTGAGTTGCTTCATATGACAGGGCCTCGATCGTCTGACGATTCAGTGTTCCTGTCACCTTCTGTTTTGCACAGAGACTAATGCAGAGTGCTCTGTTTGCCTTCTACACGACATACTATGTATGTAGGGCGCATTGTAGGTACCGATGCACCGCACTGCTCGCTCATATCATTGACGTTCCTGTCTGCAAGGACAGGGTAGGATGCATATGTGCAGCGCTCGCCCACACTCGGAACTCCATACGTACAACACACGTGTACGTACTCTCACTGCAGTGGCCGTAAACACACATGCGTCGACTACAAGCCGCGATGTTGAAAAATTCCTTGTTTTGACAGTTTTGCACTTTGGCAGGCGGCCCAAGGCACGTGGAACGGAAGGTACATACCGGTATGTCGTTTTTGGTGGGGGGGGGGGGGGGGGGGGGGGGGGGGTGTGGGGGGGGGGGGGGGGGGGCGGGGGGGGGGGGGGCGGGGGGGCCGTGGTTTTTAGTGTTCCGCCGTCTTATAGAAATGTTCGTGTATGTTGATAGACGACTGACTGTTTCAGTAACGTTATCTTCAGTACTTTGTTGATCACCAGCAACATTAGCTGTCTCTACCTAACACGTTGCGGAAGAGTAAGCTATGTACTTGGTGTGAAGAGTAGCCGCTTGAATCGTTCATGTTAAGGGCAATGACGAAGTTGCTCAAGCCAAGTTGATGGTCAAAGTTCAGAATAAAGCGCTAAAAGGGTTTCTGGCGTGGTGTATTGGCCGCGAAGACTCTCAGACCAGTGGATTCATTCGTCGGCAAGAGCTTTGAGCAGGAGACTCTGTGCGTGTCCGTCGACATAAAGCCAGTGGCTGGCACCAAAAAGTCTAGCCGACGTGGCTCTATTTCCACCTAATGCAGTTTTACAAGGAAAAACATCAGCCAGGCGAGCGACAGATAAGCGGCTGTTAGAATCTCTTCCAGGCCGTCTGCTCGAGTTATTCAGCTGCAGTGGCGGTTATCTTCAACAAGACAGGCATACAAGGAAGGAACACAATTTTCTGAGCACGAGAAGCAGCAGCCATGTCGCAGCAGTCACTGGGCGAGGACGGTGCCTTCACCGTTGACTTTGTGGCGGAGAAAGTGAAGGGGGCCGTCGGCAGGCAGGACGCCGGCCTCAAGAGCTGCTCCGTGTCCGAGGTGGCCGAGCAGGGACAGTTGTCCAGGATTTACCGACTTCGATTGGAGTGGAACCCTTCTGACGCTGCTGGAAAGAGGGACGAAGAGGAGCAACTTCCAGACTCGGTGATAGTCAAGGTGCCCAGTCTCAAGACCATCAGCGCCCTCTGCGACGTCGACGAGATGGCCGCCCTACGTGAGTGCACAATGTTCCAGATTGCGTGAATGCTGTTCAGACTGTCGTATTGGTTTGAATGGCATAGGCACGCCCATGGTAACATCGTAGGGACGTTCCACAAAACACCTACAATTTGAATGTGCAAATACAGTTGTGTTTATTCTGGGACTAACGTAGCTTCTAAGTATGTAAAATTGCCAAAGGTTGAAAATCATTCAGTCGCTCGTCGAGCTCCTCTACTGTAGCTATGTATTAGAGGAAGACCAGTTTTAAAAGGATCTTGGCACATCCGTTGAAAGGCAGGGTCGTTTCACGTATAACGTATATGACCATGGAAATTCTATTATGGTAATGCACCCGCTTTACCATGACAAACCTAAACGTCTGTCACGTTTCGATTTTCCAGTCCTGAGTCCCGAGTTGCTGATCGGCCTTCACAACCGCGAGTCGACCTTTTACGAGGTGGTCAACGAGGGGAAGCTTCCACCTCTGCCAGTGCCCCTGCCCCGCTGCTACTTCCAGCAGAAGCTGTCGCCTGAGACCGACTTCAGGGGTCTAATAGTGCTGGATGACCTCTCCTCCAAGGGCGCCTTCAAGTTCCTCAACCAGGGCGCCACTCTCACCCTGCATGAGACACTCAACGCTGTCGAAATGCTGGCCCGACTGCACAACTACTGTTACGAACACCCTGAGTTCGTGGACAAATTCGAGCGTCGCGACCCCAAGATGTTTCAGGTGCGCTATAAATGATGCGATTAGGTCCGATGAACATCTCCAAATCGAATTGTGCTTGTTGTAGAACAGCGAGGCGGTCGTGCAAATTGCCGCTGCCAAGCTGACCGAATATTCCGAGAAGTTTGCGCAGCTCTATCCAAAACTCAAGGATGCCTTTCAAGCTGGGAAGCTCCTCGACTGCATCAACGCTGACCTTCCCTACGGCGTTCCCGCCGTTTTGGTGAGCGAGCAAAGATCTCCGTTTTGGCACCTTCTAACTGACGCTTCGCGGGTCGTGCTTCCGGCTGCTTGGCCAGTGTCTGTTGAATCACGAGCGACCATCACGAAGAGATACTACCAAATCGAAGTCGCCCTCTGCTTATATCATTGCGGTGAAACATTCTCTAATCCTCTGCCCTAGGTGCACGGCGATCCCTGGCTGAATAACATCCTCTTCTCCTTCGACAAAGAGGATGGAAGTGTCTCCTCTGAGATTGGCGCCCTGATCGACTGGCAGGAGAGTCACGTGGGGGCGCCCACCGAGGACATCCTCCGACTGCTGCTGACCAGCGTCGACGCCCAACTGCGCAGGGACAACACCAATCTAATTCTTGACCACTATCGCCGATTCGCCGCCGGTTCTGCGGCGGCGACCTCGGAGGGCGTCTTGGAGGGGATGATGGCGCGACAGTGGCCCTACGCGCTGGCCATGGGCACACTGGAGGCCTTCCTCATGCTGCAGGACGACAACATGCCCCAACAGCACATGCGCACCGTATGCGAGAGACTGGAGAAAGCCATGGAAGACTACCTGGACTACTTGGAGAACAACGATGCTCACTGACTGATTGAGGAGGAAGAAGCGCGGCGGAGCGATTGCCGTACCTTGCTCAATTTATGCCGGGCCCCAAACTTCCTATATACTAAGCAGTTGTCGGTTCGCGATGATCTATAGCTTAAACTGACCGTCAGAACACGTAGTTGTGCATCTTTACTTTTGGAACTTTGGCCGATGACTAAATTCCAAATTATTTCGCAAATATCGACTGCGGCAGTACATTCTGAACACAGAAGGCACCACACGCTGTGATTGACATTTGATTTCACGCCAAACGCACTATACAGTGTCACCACTCATGACAGAGTTATCGTTGTGAGACTCCAAAGTGTGTTCGCAGGCACTGCATGCACTGGCAGGGGCACAGCATCAAACTGCTTTGGATCAATGTCAAATGTCTTTAGATCTATCTGAAATCTCCTACGGGCTAAACCCAAATGTCTACGGCCTAAACCCAAGCGTCTATTGTGTATTTACAGGCACGGGAGCTGGTGCGAGCATAAATGCAGGCACTGGCAGGGGCACAGTGTCAAATGTCTTTAGATGTATCTGAAATCTCCTATGGGCTAAACCCAAATGTCTATGGGCTAAACCCAAGTGTCTGTTGTGTATTTACAGGCACGGGAGCTGGCACGCTCCTAAATGTAGGCACTGGCAGGGGCACAATGTCTAATGTCTTTAGATCTATCTGAAGTGTTCTATGGGCAAAACCCAATTGTCTACGGGCTATACCCAAGCATCTATTGTGTATTTACAGGCACAGGAGCTGGCGAGATCCTAAACATAAGCACTGACAATGGCACAGGGTCTAACGACCTGAGATCTAACTGTCCTGTCCTGCAGTGCACTGAATTCGATGATTGCGTTATCTCCTTCATGCTCTGCAGATTACCCATGGGCTATTGACCATAGAGATTCTCCTACGGGCTAAAGGCTCTAGTCCTATGTACTAAGCGGCATAGAGTCTGTTTGTTTGTTTGTTTGTTTGTTTGTTTGTTTGTCAACACAATAACTCTCGACAGCCTTGATGGATCCTGGAGATCTATAGCTCAAAAGAACCACCTCTGTCTGGAATAGTGCATCTCCTATTGTGGACTTTGGCTGATTACTAAATTCCACAAAAATCATGAAAATATCGACTGCACAGCACATTCTGGGCACTCAGGAGTGGCTGCAAGTCACTATCGAGCAGATTTCGGGCTATTGCATCACCATTCACTACAGAGTTGTCGCTGCGGGACTCCGAGGTGTATTTGGAGGCACGGGAGCAGGTGCGATGGTAAATGCAGGCACTGGCAGGGGCACAGTGTCAAGTGACTTTAGATCTATCTGAAATGTCTTACGGGCTAAACTCAATTGTCAACGGGCTAACTGCAAGTGTCTATTGTGTATTGACAGGCACGGGAGCTGGTGCGATCCTAAACGTAGGCACTGGCAGGGGCACTGTGTCAAATGACTTGAGATCTATCTGAAATGTCCTACAGGATAGGCCCAATTGTCGCCCAATTGTCAATGGACTAACTGCAAGTGCCTATTGTCTATTGACAGGTATGGGAGCTGGTGCGACTCTAAACGTAGGCACTGGCCGGGGCACAGTGTCAAATGACTTGAGATCTATCTGAAATGTCCTACGGGCTAAACCCAATTGGCACCGGGCTAATTTCAAGTGTCTATTGTGTATTGACAGGCACGGGAGCTGGTGCGACCCTAAATGTAGGGACTGGCAGGGTCACAGTCAAATGTCCTGCGGTGCACTGAATTCGATGATTCCGTTATCTCCTTTATGCTCTGCAGAGTATCCATGGGCTATTGACCATAGAGATTCTCCTACGGGCTAAAGGCTCCAGTCCTCCTATATACTAAGGCGCCTAGAGTCTGTCCGTCTGTTTGTTTGTTTGTTTGTTTGTTTGTTTGTTTGTTTGTCAGCGCCATAACTCTAGACACAGTTGTCGGTTCGCGATGATCTATAGCTTGAACTGACCGTCTGAACATGTAGTTTTGCATAAGTGCATTTAGAACTTTGACCGATGCCTAAATTCCATAAAATTTCGACAATTTTAACTGTGAGGTGCACGATTCTGCTAAACCATGATGATTCAAATGGCGGCCACAGTGGCAATGACGCGCGCACTGCACGCCAACACTAAAACATCAACTTCAAATCGTAGTGCGGGACACTTACAGTGTCACCACTCACTAAAGGGTTGTCGCTGTGCGACTCCAAAGTGTATTCGCAGGCACTGCATGCACTGGCAGGGACACAGCATCAAACTATTCTGGATGTATGTCAAACGACTTTAGATCTATCTGAAATGTCCTGCGGGCTAAACCCAACTGTCAATGGGCTAAACCTAAGTGTCTATTGTGTATTTACAAGCACGGGAGCTGGTGCGAGCCTAAATGTAGGCACTGGCAGGGGCACAGGGTCGAATGACTTGAGATCTATCTGAAATGTCCCATGGGCTAAACCCAAATGTTTATAGGACAAACCCAACCATCTACTGCATATTTACAGGCACTGGAGCTGGTGCGATCTTAAACGTAGGCAGTGGCAGGGGCGCAGGGTAGACTGACTTGAGATCTATCTGAACTGTCCTGCGGACTAAACCCAATTGTCTATGGGCTAAAGCCAAGTGTCTATTGTGTATTTACAGGCATGGGGGCTGGTGCAGTAGTAAATGTCGGCACTGGCAGGGGCACATTGTCAAATGACTTGAGGGCTATCTCAAATGTCCTACAGTTAATTACCCATGGGCTATTGACCAGAGAGATTCTCCTACGGGCTAAAGGCTCTAGTTTTTTACTATGGTACAGGAAGGCGCGCGATGTTGTTTCTGCTTGATTAGTTTCAGCAAAGCGTGACTCGAACGGAAGTGATTCTGCAGCTCTGTTCCAAGCTGACCTTCGTTGGAGTGGTAACAATAGTGATTCTACCTTGTCTTACAGTGTCGCTAAAACATTTCCACATCTTACAAGCAATGTGTTGCGCGGTGGCCGTGTTCGTGTTGTTTGTTGCTGTCCCGCGGTGCCGATATGTCGATCGATTGTAATCAACGAATGATTCTGTCAGTTTTCCTCGCTGTCTCAAAGCTCAACGAGCAACAATCAACAATGCAACGATTTGAGCAAAGCGTGAACAAGGTGACGACGCCGACGGGCCCTTAAGGATGTAAACAATAGGTTACCCCCACAGTGTTGCCGCTTCAATGTACTGATTGTTTGCTTCTCGTCATGCAAAGGCACTCTACCTATCTCTCTCGCTCTTCGTCTCCGGTCTCTCTCTCTCCGTCTAGCGCGTACGACTAACCACGGAATCGCCGCGAGAAAACGCATCCCAAGTTGTTGGTTACAGTACGCTCCGCAATTCGCTCAATGGGTTCAGCTAAGGCGAGCGTCTTACTGTACCACTTCCGTTTGAATCAGAATTTCTGGATATTGCTCAAAACATAAGGCTGTTGTCAAGGATTTTCAAGGGATTCGAATCGCGAACCCACGCAGGTAGTCGAAAACAAATATCATCGAAAAATATCTCTCACAGCTAAAACTAAGACGGAAAATGTGTAACTGAAATACAGTACAGTGCGTCATGGGCAGTTTTCTACTAAATATCGCGGACCGATCGGCTCCAAAGCAGTACAATCATGTTCACAGTCCAAAAGCTAGCCAGTGCAATAGAAAGTGTTCAATTTCAATGCCAATTTTGGGGAGCTGCAGTTGAAAGGTAGTCTTTTGTCCCAAATTGCATTCTCGACCATAACTCTAGAAATCGTAAACGAATTCTCTTTCGTCCTTTTGCGTTGGGCAGCGCTCGACTGTTTGATAATCGACGGTGCAACAACTTGTTCATACGTTCTTCTGTTAGGCAGAAAATTGGTAATTTCTGATAACTTGGGAAAAATCGCTTGCTTTGTTGCCCTCGTTCTCGCTCTACGAACGTCACCTGCTTTTGATAGTGACAAGATTTTCTTAGAATGGCATTTGCTGCGTTGCTGACTATTCGTTTCTTCTCAACTTCATTTCTGGATCATCGCTGCCTAAGAAATCTGAAGCCGATCCGCCCATGACGAATTTGCAACTTTGTATAGTTCGATAGACGAGGTATGCTTAATTTGATACTGTAGACAAGAAATTCGAAACTACGCGACAGCGCATTGTACAGCACGCTGGCTTACGTGTAACGGAGCTGCTCCATACTAAATTTGGAGGCGCCTGGCCCAGCTCTCCTCCTTTTACGGAGGCCGCTGCTTTCGGGGTGACGAATATCGCTCGTCTCGCGTGCTGCGCGCCGGTTTCCTCTCCAACTCTGCGCGGGCCATCCATCGATGGCAGGAGGCCCTACGAAAGGAGTCGGAGTCATACTACGCGTCGGCCACGCCACTGTAGGACGAGTGCGGCGCTGCGGAGTTGCAGCTGAGTGTCAAACAGGAGAAGAAGCGCCGTAGGATACTGTACCGTACTGTTGTGCGTGGCGCCAAACTGCGTCTGGCTCCGTGGGTCTCATGCAGCAAGGCCAGAGACCTTGCCTGGCGTAGGATACCGTAGTACTGTTGCTCGAAGCCCTAGTGTAGCGTCTCGTACCAAACGGAAGGTTGACTATCAATCAAGCAATACTGCCAGTGCCAGAAAGGTTTTCGGCTAATTACTTAACTATTACACACGCGTGGGTGTCATTTAGTCATTTGCTCCACATCCACTCGCCATCTGCTTGGTAGACCCTGACTTCAGAGCATTACATCTAGAAAATTGAGCAACAGCAGACGCGATAATCTGGAATGCGGATGAGACGGCAGTTGCCGTCGAATCGCGCAGTCAGCGTTTTCCCTCTCGGCGAGATTAACTCAGCGATAGTCGAAGTGTCGCCATAGCCAATTGCCACGGAGAATACGCGGGCTCGATTGTCGCGTGCTCGCTCACGCTCCCTCCCTCCTCCAGTGACTTTTTACGCGGTGATTGGCGCGCGAGGCGCTAGTGGATATTGCTACAGTACGGGGCAGAACAAATGTAGTAGTAGTGACGTCATGAAAAAGATAACGATGCGATTACTGTCCAGTTGAATTGTGTTTGGTCTCAAAATGGTATTGTAACATTTCCGTCTTTTGAAGGCAGTAAGCCGCCCTCGCAATCTACCGTTTTGCATAGTTTGACTTCAGTACTCGTCGCACCCGCACTATACGGACGTCGGATACGGTAGCGAATTCCAGGAGATCGCCGAAATCCGCCGCGCGCGCGCGCCGTCGCCGCATGAAGAAAGAGCGGCGCTCGGAGAAAGTGAAAGGCGCCGAGCGCGCGCACTCGCCGCAGCAACTGGTTTGCAGCACTCGCCTTTCCAGGGCCCGATCGATCGAACAAAGACGGGACTTCCACGGCCGGCGGCGCGTAGCGGCTCTTTCTTCTTCTTCTTCTAGACGGACAGTGGCGACTGGTCGGCAGCAGCCGCTGGAACCAGAATACTCCGCCTTCTCGAGATTGGGCCGACGGCTGGCGGCGAAGTCGGCGCGAGAACGAAATCGCCGCCCTAATAGGCCCAAATACGGGGGTGGAAGAAGTCGGAGGGCTGGAGACGACTGGTTCCAGTTCACTTTCGAAAGAGGAATAGGACGAGGTGAGGTAAATGGGGAGAAGTGGGATGGAGTCCGTACTACTTGACACTGCCTATACCTGACGGCAAGGCAACGTGCCTGTGCGAGTCTGGAGCACCAACAAGAGAAGGGTTTCACTATCGGTAGTTCAGTATCAATCAGTAGCTCAGCTTCGCTGAAGTAGATTCCCCGCCAATACAGTTTCGCACAGATATAGAAACGACTCAAGAGTATGTATTCCGATTCTTCGGTCGGGAATCCACACCACTGCAGATAGCCGGCATGCGCTTAGTAGCGGTCTTGCTTCTCCTCCTGCTTGGCGTCGTCCAGTGGGCGCAAGGGCGCTCCTTGGCCGACCGATTTCAAGAGCTCGATTACGAGGACGCCATAATTGGAGGGCATCCGACGAGGGACGGCGACGGCCGCCTCTCCCCGTCTTCTAACTGCGAGGCCAACGACCTCTGGTGCATCTACTCCGTCTACATGTGAGTGAACACCTCGAGCGATAGCTATGAGTGGGTGGAGGTAAAAGTGCGCAGTAATGGTTTGTTTGTGCACCATCCTTTCGTATCAAACGCATCCGTAACATTTAACACAACTCTCAATTTTCTAGGGCGGATGTGTACGTGTCTGTTTACGGCGACAGTCCAACAAAATGCAGGTTCTACTCATACGTAAGTACACCCGTCATGTTGCACCACGAAGATACATATATGGAAATTTCTAACTGTTCGGCGGTCCGAAGATCCATCCCATTGTAGCAGTCCGACGATAGAGGCCGCTTTTGCAATAACTACCGTACATACCATATTGTTCGCAGCAGTAAAAGGGTACTTCTCTGTCTTCCAGACTGCTGGCGATCATCTTTGTGCTAGTGTTTGGACTGTACTTCGGCTGCAAGTGGGGATGCGGCAACGACTAGTCGATCAACCACCTCGTCACACTGCGAGAGCGGGGCCAGATCACAGACAAGTCTTTCGAGTTTCAAGTCACGCACCTGCTATAACTGCCACTACTACCCCAGTGTCTTTCTCAGAGTGGTATAGTACGCCTAAGAAGACTGCCGAGAAAGAAGAGCTTTATGTTGACCGCAATCCACTGTCTCTCGCGCTTTCGACCTTGCTGCCGCGAACGATTTGTTGAAAATGTACAACAGTATGGTAGTTACTTACATATACGGTTGCGGTAGCTTAGCGGTACATAATCATTTGCAACTGGAAGATTGCGTCTTCGATATGTATATCGCTGTTGTGCGGAGTTGCCTAGGCGAACGAGCGACGCTCTCGAATGCTGGATGTTGTAATTGACGAGAAGAGAGGGATGAGTATCGTTTTGAGCAGCTAATAGACTCTTCGGCGAAGGGAGGGTGCGTTCTCTACTCGCCTCGCTTATCCGTTTCCCTGACTACCGCAAAACAGAGCAGAAGCCGCGTCTCATATACGCAAACTTATGACGGAGAGATGTTTCCATAGCACTACATAGTGGCGTAGGCAGCGCCGCTTGCCGGTCAGGGGTGACCATAGAAACTGAAACTAGTTTCAGTTTCAGTTTCTATAAATATACTGAAACTGAAACTGAAACTAAAATGGTCAGCCATATTTAAACTGAAACTGAAACTGAAACTCCACGAAAGGAATCAGTATTAGCGCAATACTGAAACTAGCTTCAGTACGCACTACTGAAACTAGTTTCAGTATCAGCTTCAGTGTTTGAGGTGTATGTTTGGCTCATCTTAGGTTGATTTGGCACTTTGCTTGATTGACAATGACAAAAAAACTTGGAATGCACCTTATTTATGGTAACCAGCAACGCAGCAACGCATCCATGCAAGATTGCACGTACGCTTTAGAGCCGCCAGCAGCGTACTTAATACTGAAGCTCAGTTTCAGTAACTGAAACTGAAACTCAAGAAATTTCTTTACTGAAACTGAAACTGAAACTAAAATGAAAACTGGTACTGATACTGAAACTGAAACTGAAACTAAATCAGTTTCTATGGTCACCCCTGGCACAGCGCTTTGCCGCATTGCATCTGATTACCAACTTCGTTGTTCCAAAGGTGCGGGCATACGAAGATGAACGTGTCGATTGCCTCGCAAGACGATCTTCTGGAGTTTCTGAAGAAGCTGGACTTCTCTAAGTACAATTTCAACCCACACAATAGGACCATCGCGACCTCCGAAGAATGGTTCGACGTCTTCTTCGAGTCGTTCGACTGGTATACATTGCGTCAACTTCAGTGTTAGGTAGTTCCCTTCGGCCTTTAGCGCACTTCGCTGTCACTGATTCATGAACAGGCTTACTCTGCTCGTCGCCCTAATAACGACGGTCCTGCTGCTGAGCTGCTGCTGTTGCTGTCTCTGCTGCTGTTGCTGCTGCTGCGTCTGCTGCAGGAAGAAGAAGCAGGGCGTCGTCATCTGCCCCACCACAAGCGATCCCAACAAAGCACCGAACGCCGCCGGAAACGCCTTTACTCAGCAGCCCCAAGCGCCGTCGGCGCCGCCGCCACCCAACTACAACCAGTCGACCTACATGTACCCGAAGACGGATTGATCGACCGATCGCCTTCGAATATTGTTCAGAACAACTGTTTCAGATCGGGTCTAAATGATTGTAGTGTGCGCGTGGGCTGCAATTGTTCGTTTATGCGTGGATTATTAGACAGTTTTGTTCTAGCCTGTACCTACAGGAGTTGAGTTGTTCGCAGGTGTGATTCGTTGACTTTTAATTCCAATCTAAACATAATCAGAGCCATAATACACAGCTTTCCCCACTCCCTCATGTGTCATTACACTAATGTTTGCCCGTCTCTGACGTCGACGGCGGCGCAGAGCGTGGGTGGGAGTGGCGAGAGGGGAGGCGGGGGGGGGGGGCGATTCTACTCCTCTCCCTCCACTGTCCTGTTCACCAATCTTCTACATACGTACCGTACCTGGTTGGCTATGCGGTGTGCAGAGGGAGAGAGCCTCCGCGCGTGTGACGTCAGCGGCCGCCCAGATATGCAGGCCTTCCCTTTCCGTGACGTCACGGCCTCCGGTGGGACGGCCTTCAAAAGGGCCATTGTTTTCGCTGTAGTGACCATTGACCACAGCAGTCTCCGATGCGCCCTACTTCCTCATACTGTAGTTCACCTGCCAGTCTTGATAAGAAGCCCTATCCTAGAAGATGAAGAGCTCGTCCCAAGCCACACTTGTGGGAACAAAGGTGACGCTTGTTGGCCTGCTGCTGGCCTTCTATCTCTTCTCTGCCATGGTGATTCTGAAGCTGCGCTACGGACGACAAAAGCGAAGGCTCAGCGAAGAAGAAGAAGGGAAGGGAAGCAGGAAGCTTCCACGTCTACCTATCCACTTCATCTATCTGGCCAAAGTGCCCACCGGTGAGGTTCTTTTGTGACAAGACTTGATGACTCGATCGAAGAGAACCGAAGAAGGTTTGCAACAGCCAACGTTTGGGTATAATTATAATATTGTAGATATAAGCACTTACACATACATACACAGTGGTGCAGCTCTTGCTCTGCAGCTTTCTCTGTTTATAACAATTTTTGCAACTGTTTCAACGTGACGCCAACTGTTGCTGTGTTTGGATCACCCGTGTTTGTCAACGATGACCTGAGCATATTGTGATCATTCGCGACAAACACTACGAATGCCCATTGAAGTGAGCGTGCTGGCAGGCTCCACCCTTTATGTTTCAGAGGCGATCGACTGGCCCAGAGTGGACGCTTGCGCTGTGCTGTCGGCGGCGCAGCAGAACCCACACAGGCCCGTCTGGGTGCACACCAACAGTCGGCTGCCCATGGGTGACCACTCTTGGAGGGAAGCGTCCAACGTCGTCGTCAAGACTATCAATGAGACGGACATTGTGGCTGGCACTCCAGTGGAAGCGTTCCTTCCCAGACTGAAGGCCGCCACGACCAAGAAGCCAGAATGGAAGCTGCCCCATTTGTCGGACGTCCTCAGGTACAGACAGTAAGACGGAAGTACTAATACTGACAGCTACATATGTAGGAATTTGCCTCAGTCAGGCATCAGGATACGATCTCGCGGCTTTGCAATTAGTTGTACCTAGGCAGTCGTCGGGGCACGACGCACAAAGGCACAAGGTGCCCAACTCTGATGAGAGGAGCACCTCTGTGGGCTCCTCTGTGAGTATAGTAGTAGGTCTCGCCCACTGGCAACGTTTGTTGTATAGTATGGTCGTAGTGTTCAAGTTCTTTTATTGTTGGCCTTCCATCAGAACATTCGGTTCCAATTCACGATAGACTGCTGTCGATAGCGCTCCCTTGCCGTTGCAGAGTGGCGCTTCTGTATCGTCACGGCGGCCTCTACCTGGACTCTGACCTGATCAGTCTCCGCAGTCTGGAGTCCACCCTCGATCACGACCTCTACCTCACGAGACAGTACTCCTGCCCCATACACGACCTGAGACGGCATCTCGGCTGCATCGACAACGCTGTCTTCGGAGTGGCACGACCCGGACATCCCTTCCTGCGAGCCTACTTGGGTTGGTTCGGGGCTGTACCGCTAGCTCGTGTACATATGTAGATGTTGCACTGTTGACTGTAATGCATCAATTTTGATAGTGCTATTTGCTTCGCGGCTCTTGGATGTCCAACCAATCAGCTCTTCCCACGAGATTTGCTGACGACAGCGGTTGATGGTCAATGTGCGAAACCACTATGTATGCAGTAGCTGCACATTCGGCATCAAGCACCTTTGAAGGCCGAATAAATCTTCCGTTAAACACGCAGTGCGTCGTTGCAGAGGCGATGCCCAAGGTTTACGATCCGGGGGATTGGGTTTCCATCGGGCCCCACCTTCTGTCCGATTTGGTCGTCAGATACTCTGTCAGCTTCTCTGGAGAACACAGCGCCACTTTGAGAGTCCCTGCCTCTGAGTGGTCATCATCCACATCTGACGACAGGCTCCCCAATGTGGAGGAAGAGATCGTGGCGCACATCTCCCGACGTGAAGACTTCTTCCCGATCATCAAACAGGTGAGAGATGCCAGACCAACACCAAAACAGGCAAGCACTAAGCAGACCAAGATTGTGTGTGTATGGGTTTATGTAGCTCCTATCCTGTGCGACTGGCGTTGTGCGTACAGCATTGCATTTGACGCTCCACTGCCCTCTGGAATGTTTCATCATAGGCATCTTCATGACGTGTAAGCCAAGTGTCTGTTATCCACAAATTTGATGCCTGCCATCTCCTTGTAGAACACGACACTGTCAATGTTTCTTTCTCTCCTATCTTCCAGGTGGGCGACGCCATCTACGGAATGGAGGACGAGACGGCGGTGGAAGACGGCTTCTCCCTGCTGCTGCACGGTCGCAGCTACGGCACGCACGTGTGGAGGAACAGTCACTCCAGAGACTTCCGCTTCAGCAAGCGCTCCTTCCTGGGACGCCTTCTCAAGAGACAGTGCCGCTTCTTCCTCCACACCACTGCCACTACTCAAGGAGCACGCACGCAGCCAAGTCATGATGAGAGCACATTCCCTCTGTTCAGCAATGGGTACTGAGCTGACTGAGTTACTGAACTCCCAGAGGAAGTGGACAATGTTGAATACTGTTAGTGTTGGGTATTGTGTAGCTCGTGAAACGACTGTTGTGGACAGCGTCGCCCGACGGAAGTTATTCGATTCGTAGAAGCACCGCGCGCTGAACGAGACACTTCACCGGTTACAAAGACAAACGAACGCAATGGAAGAAACGTTGTCTGGACTACAAACCCGCAAAACACAGCAGAACAAAGCACTCCAATCCTTCACGCGTCTATACTTGCAGCGAAACACTACCTTACTGCACGCAAGAGTAGAACTACACCAAGAACAGCAAATCAGCAAGAAATCACCACAAAAGGGAAGTACAGTAATCGAACAGCAAACAAACATCGTCACATTCAGTCGCGATCACTCAGTGTCGTCCTCGTCGACATTCTTGAGTCCTGTGGCGACGAGACTGAATTCGTAGATGTCGGAGCATAAGTTCTCGTCCTTCGCTAAGTCCGAGGGCTCCTTCTCCTGCAGGTCGCTAAAAGATAATGAGCGAGCATCAATACAGGAACCGATGACATCTCAGAGGTGAGCTAAACCTCAACGCTTCTGCAGCGCACCCCATATCTAAGCCAAGTTTGCCCTTCGTACGTAGATAGATACGCATGCGTACTGTAACTGGGAAGGGGGTGGGGGCTTTCAAACTCCACATCAGCCTGAGCCAACAGCCTACATTCACGTTTCGCCTTCACAAGATAGTGGAGCAAACGGACCCTAGAAGTGATGGTTCAAAATTGCCCTTTCCAATCCAAGTGCCCTCTGTCTCCCAATCTCACCTGAAGTACTTGCCGGAGACGTCGTTGAGTCTGGAGCTGAGGGCGAGGAAGAGGGGCGTCTGGGCGCCGTCCTTGGGAGTGCGCATCAGGAACCAGGCGAAGGGCGCCAGCAGCACCTTTTCCAGAGTGGAAAATCCGCGTACTTCGAATTTAAAACCATCGAACTTTTCAAATATTACGCGCCAACAACCTTCAAGACGGCGTTGTCTCCCAGCGGCGTGTGTCGCACGATGCGCGTGTAGGCGATGCCCGGATGACAGGCGTTGGCCGTGACCACCTTCCCACTGGTGGTATTCGAACCATTGGGCTCCACAGTGCGCCTCAGGCGTTTCGTCAACTCACGCGCGTGCTGCACCTGAAGAATGGAGGTGACAAGGCGAGCAAGTGGGTAGGATTAGATGTTCTCTGGCGAAGGTATAGTGAAGCATGTCGGCTGAAGCAACACTCGAGATGTGGTTGATGGTTATGGTCAGGCAACGTGGATTGTTCAATTGTGAAAGCGCAATCAGTGACATGTGAGAGTGCGTGATCTGTGACAACCGTCTAATCCAACCCTTAGACTACGAAGTGACAATGGAGGTCTTGGTCTAGGTAGTCCCAGGAGCATTCTAAGGCTTCCGTTGACCCCCAAGCCGCCCTCTCTCATTCCCACCATGGCAAGTTTGCTCTTGGCGTAGGCCTGTCGGGAGTCCCACTTCTCCCTTCGGCTGACGTTCTCGAGCTCGATTTGGGTGTCGGCGTAGAAGTGGGCCACCGCCGAGACGTTGACCACGCGACCGCCCGCTGGGGACGACTTGAGACGGGGAAGCAGCAGCTCAGTGAGCAGAAAGTGGCCTGAAAGGGTATTGGGGAAGTAGTACTAGTCCTCTTATAGCATCCATTATTTTACGACCATTTTTACGACCATTATTTTACGACCATTTTAATCCCACTTCAATGCCTCTATCGGCGCGCCGTTCACCCTCTACCTTCTCGCTCCACCATTATTTTACGACCATTTTAATCCCACTTCAATGCGCCTATCGCCGTTCTCTATAAGCCTAAGGCTATTGGTTTCTCCGCCTCTCTAACGTCCGATTATGGGCCAATTTTCCCCGCAATTTTAGCGTATTTTCACCGCAATTCTAGCGCAATTTTGAACGCTGGCCGCGAAAATCGTTTCTCTCTCTCTCAAAGCCTAAGGCTCACTCACCTCACTCTCCTCCTTCTCTGCTCCTTCTCCTCTGCTGGACCAGGCTTCTTCTCAGAGCTGGAGCAGTGAGTGAGGGCACAGGCCACCCACCACCACCAAAGCCCAGAGAATTCAGCTCCAAAATTCATCGAGTAGTGGCGCTGCACAGATATCCGACGAAAAAAATTCGGCCAAATCCATAAATTGGAGAGAAATGTGACGAAAAAATTCGCAAAACTGCAGCACAAGCCATGAAATGGAGAGAAACACAACCAATTGTGCTAGAGTGCAAGCAACTCAAACCTTTCTTAATTGAAAGAATGAACTCAACACCCTCTAAGTGCTCCTCGGAGTAGGGCTGTGAAGTAGCATCATAGAACGCTTTCAGGAATGCCTTGCTCCTGTTGGGGTAGAGCTGGCGAGCTAGTGTCGCAATCTGTAGCTTGTCTCCTGGTGACTTGAACAGCACGATGTAGGGTTTTGTGTTGGGGGGTTTGTTGGGGGGGGGGTTTTTGTTTGTGGGTAGGGTCTGCTTTTTAACTAGAAATATGCAGCTGCAGCTGAAGTGGTGACAGTACTTGCTGAAGACGGCATTGAGCAGAGGTGACTTGGAGCATTCATCCATCATGTCATCCAAAATGATGAGTTGGGGTTGGTTGAAGTTCTTGAGGTCATCCACATCTGGGAGACCTTCACATGGAGTGACGTAAGGTGGGAACTGCTGGAACATGGGCTGCCACACACCATAGCAGTACAACACTCTCTTCGGCATAACAGTTACCATGTGAGGTAGGTTCTGCAATAGCTTCATCACCCATTGCGTTTTGCCTGCCTGAGACGGCCCACTCACGCACATTGAAAAGGGGTGACGGAAACGAGTTTCGACCTCCATAATTGTGGCTAGTGGTCGATTGCGATGGCACTATTTATAACCATCCAGGCAGGAGGGTATAAAAGGGCTGCCCGATATCAACCTCTTTACACTTCAATTGTCATTATGGCGAATCACTGCAATAATAGTCAGGCTTGCCTGATGATGTTCAGTGAGTTTATGAAGCAGAAGGAGGAGGCCAAGGCTAAGGACCAGGTAGCGCGAGAAAGCCATGACATGGCCAAGGATGTTGTGGAGGCTACTGTAGCTGCAGTCAGCGTGGATGAAGTCAAGGATAAGGCTGCAAGTGCTTCAGTGGAGGACAAGCCTACTGTGAAGGCTGAAGAAAAACCGGAAGGCGTGAAAAGCTCGGAGATGAATACCAAGCATATCGATTTTGCCAATAGCCCGGTGGTGATGAGTGTCGTGTTTTGATTTATTTCACGTGCGGAAATGCAGTGATCACAGTGTTGGAGTAGCTGAGAACGACGCGTACGGCGACACACATTCGACCTTGATTTGAAATACCGACCACACGAGAGAAACACAGTGAAAGAACATAACTCTTAGTATCGCTTTTCACCACTTCGCCCTTCTGGAGAACCTCTCTAATGAGGGGTATATAAGGTTCGAAGAATAGACTTCCACTAGAGTTGTAGTTGACGTGCTTCTTCCGCAGGTGTCTGTGACATCGGTCGTGAAGTCGCGCTGTCCCAAACTTCGATTTGAAGCTCAACATGGAGCGGCTGTTCTGCCAGGCTGTCGCAGAAGTCCTCGTTGCGTCGTATCCTGAAGCGAAGCAGAGATTGTTGGCTGTCCCATTTGGAGAGCTCCATTTGCGAACTTACCGATACAAGCTCGACAGAGAGAAGGTGCTGGCCCACTTTGCCAACTTGATAGCTGCTGACTACCCATTGAAGGAGATACTGGCTCTCTTCACCTGCGACGTCTTTGAAGAAGTCTTCTCCGACAAGACGTGGCGTCAGGCTGTGATTCACTTCGTTTCTGGCCTTTAAATAGACAGACTGGTGCATCATTCTGCATCAAAATGGGTGGCAAGTTGTCAAAACGGCAGAAAGTGGAGTGGGCCGAAGAGGCTTTCTGCCAAGCCTTCGCTCTAGAGGTGCTGTCACAGAACCCTAAGGTGAAGGAGTATATCGGATGCAGTTGCTTCAGTGACCACAGCTACAACGCTCTGGAGGGTCAGCTAAGCCGAAGGAAGGTGTTGAAGCGAACTCTCGAGATTGCGAAGACGTCAGGGCTGAAAGCCGAAGATGTGATTGTGATACTGTTCAGTGAAGGCGATTGCTTCGATAGACTGTTCGCAGACGGAATCTTCCGTCAAATGGTGAAGAATTATATAATTCAGTGATTTCGCTGGGCGTCATGAAACAAACTTCGCGCGGGTAGCAGCGATCTGATCGGTGATCGGAAAATGCATAAATATCAGAAGCGACACAACAATCACTAGTCAACATGTTCGTCATTTCGCCGGAAGAGTTGTTCTGCCTTGCGTTTTGCAGAGTGGCGGACGAGGCGCTGCCAGACTTGCGATTCGACTTGGATCTCTACGCCGTCGACCCTATTGCAACCTACGACAGTCTCAAGCCGAGAATCGCCTCAGGCGAAATCGACCGTTCACTGGTGATGTGGCGCTTTGCTGGCTACGTCGAGGGGCGCTTCCCAATGGAGGATGTGCTGGGCGTATTCGGCGGCGGCCCTCACGCTGTCTACGATCCATTCGATCGGCTATTCACTCAAGAGTTCAAAGACATCAGCCTGTTCTACTTCCGGCGGCCGGACATACTGTACGACGAAGAGATCACCGTGCTGTGATCGATATAAGCGGCCGGATTAGAATATACATGTGGGGCGGGGGTTCGGCGCGATCGATAAGGTGCGAGACTTTAAAT
>JASAMZ010013850.1:0-13862 GCA_030248115.1 Linhomoeus sp. GSCO2_2 | reverse complement strand
TTTGCCGGTCAACAAGCAAAACCTGGTTGTGTCGCCACAATGCGCCTTGACCGCCGACCTAAATAAATACCTACCACCACTCTAACTCGCTCGTCTTCCGTCGTAGAAAGACGATCTTAAGCTCGTTGAATAGGTTTCGGCACACTGATCATTTCGTTAAAAGAAGTCGAGATTCAACTCTGCTCTGTGTGTGGTCTGCTACTGGAAGGACAAGCGAGGATAATCTTACTGGGTCGTCTGGATAATTTCTGTCACTCTGTGGAAGCACACACGTTGGTAGCACCAGATTGGTAGGACAAGCGAGGAGATTCTACTGGGTCGTCTGGATAATTTCTGTGCAGTTCTAACAAAATGTCGTCATTATAACTGCCGTCAAAGTACGTAGAGTTGCCCATGAGCGAAGACAGACTCCGACTGCGCCTTGTTTATGGTCATGGCGAAGGCCCGTTGAACAATCAGACCTGAATAACAGAGTGCGCCGGAAGGAATGGGTTCTGTTCTGACAGTGTATATTGAGCAGAATGCTTGCAGTGCACTCAGTACAAACACAACGCTTTTACTCTATCGAATGTTCTTGACCTCCTGAGGTTTGGAAAGTGTGCACTACTCAATACAACAGCATGTACGAATACGCCGAAGCAGTGTACCGACCTTTCTTCGTTTGTGATCCGAGTAGAAGCAATTCAGGGTTTGTCCGTAGAGGGCGCCCTGACACTCTTCCATTCATGCAGCTGGAAGTTACTCCAGAGTTGGTCAATGAAAGTCATTTGGAAGTGACAAACTCCTGGCGTTCAAAACAACGAATGGCTAGGTACATACATAGCACAAGGGCTTGCATTTGCATAGAAGCCGTTCCACCAACGACGCTAGCAGATAGGCGAAAACGTGCTGGCAATGGCTGTCTAAACAATTCTAATGGGAGTACGCTGGTGTAATACGGTGCCACTATCATTCAAAACTTGGCAGTTTTGGTAAAAGTCCATAAGATATCTGCGCCACAATGGACTACAGAAGGGCGCGAGGGTCAACATATTAATCAGTATTCTAGAGCACATGCTGTTCGATGAGGATTCGTATGCATCAGATTGTAGGTTCTTTTACGAGCATTGACCTTTTCAATCGTTACGTCAGTTACGCCAGCAACCCCAGTTGGTCGATTAGTACAACAAGCTGTTTTAAAAAAGTTGAGTTGTTTTACAATACAGAGTGGTTTTTGAGTGTTTTAAAGTGGAAGAGTAAAAGAGTGGATACTTTTGTAAGGTATTTCGAAGCCTTTCCGATATGACGCGCGCCCGCCCGGAGTCCACTATTCATGCGCCACTTCTGACACGCTCATTTCTGAGGGGTTCTTGCAGGGCAACATTGGTATCGCCCGGGATTAATTTTTTGAGCAAGGCACACGCATTTCTGAGCGGTTGTTGCAAGGCAACATTGGGATCGCCCGGGATTAATTTTTTGAGCAAGACAAAGTTGTTCGTAAGACAAGGGTTAAAAAAACAAAAAGTATTTCTTTTGGAACGACCGTTCAACAACTGTCTCAACGTAAGCTTTCAAACGGTCAAACGAATGACACCGTACAACGTAAGACGAGCGAGTTAGGGCCGATTTGCTGTTTGAACCTTTGAGTTACTGTAGCTCGCGAAATTCAAACTTTTGAATCTCGGCTTCTCACAACGGAATGATCAGTGTGCCGAAACCTATTCAACGTGCTCAAGATCGTCTCTCTACGACGGAAGACGAGCGAGTTAGAGCTGTTTTGCGTTTTGAACCGTTAGGTTACTGTAGCTCGCGATATTCAAACTTTTGAGTTTGGACGAATAGAAGAACAAATGATCAGTGAGTCAAAAGCTATCCAACAAACTCAAGATCGTTTCTCTACGACGCACGCTGAGCGAGGTAGAGCGATTTCTGTGTTTAGAACGCGACAGTCGCTTTTCGTGTTGCGTGTTTGCGTAATTAAGAAAATTTTTTATGCCAAACGAAAGAGCGCGTCAAGACCTTTTAGTTGACCTATCGCACGCCGCTCTACAAAGTAAGACGAGCGAGTAATAGCCGTTTTCAGTTTGAGCCTTTGGGTTACTGTAGCGCGCGCAATTCAAACTTTTGAACTTCGAAGCCTCTTAGCGCAATTCTCAGTGAGTCGAGACCTTTCCGTAAAGCCCAAGATCGCCATTCTACGACGGAAGACGAGCGAGTTAGAGAAGTTTACGTTTTGAACCTTTGGGTTACTGTAGCTCGCGAAATTCAAACTTTTGAGTTTTGACCAATCGAAGAACAAATGATCAGCGAGTCGAGAGCTACCCAGCCAACTCAAGATCGTCTCCCTACGACGCACGCTGAGCGAGTTAGAGCGATTTCTGCGTTCAAAACACGACAATGTCGCTTTTCGTGTTGCGTGTTTGCGTAATTAAGAAACTTTTTATGCCAAAGGAAAGCGCACGTCGAGACCTTTTATTTGACCTATCGCACGCCGCTCTACGACGTAAGACGAGGCAGTAACAGCCGTTTTCAGTTTGAACCTTCGGGCTAATGATCGGACGGACGGACGGATTCCGTCGGACGGACGGACCGGTCGGATCCGTCCGTCGGATGGGCCAAAAGTGTCGTTCACAATGCGTCGGTCGGATACACTTGACACGCGCGCTCTACCCTGCATTTCAAGCAATGACTGAATGGCTTGGCGAGGTATCGTACCTTTGAAGGGTCCACTCGTTGCCACAGCAGATGTAATACATGTAAACTCGGTAGCGGTCAAGTGAAGCTGCAATACAGGTGATTCTGAAAGATGTCGAGAAAGAGAATGCTTTCCGACTCTGAATCTGAAGACGAAGATGAAATAATCGAGTTGCTGCTACTGCGAAAGAAACAACTGGTGTCACAGCAGAAGCGGAAGAGGCGTTGGCATACTTCTTGCGCTTTCGCTTGTAGGTGCTTCTAAGGCCATTCCACTTGTCCTTGCAAGCAGAACCTGTTACAACGTTTTATGTAGATTATTTCAGATTGCAGGCGAAAAGTTACTACCAACCAGTCCAGCCTAGTAGCTTTTTCCAATCTGCTCCCACACTCCATCTCTTTTCGTTGCGTCGGCATAGAACTCGTCTTCTTTGTTGTAGATCAGGCCATTTTGTCTCACGTGGTGGATCAGTTTCTCCACAGAATCGGCGCTACCAGCACCATTTGCGACCTTTTTAGACACGTCAGCTCTCGGCTTTTACCTCCTCAACTGGCGACGACAATCACGAACATTCTGACGCCGAGTTCGGAATGACCATTGACCGTCGCACACTTTACATGCTAAAGCAGTCATGTACCGTATTCGCAAGTGCACGATAAAGGGCGCGCTGTGAGACCAATCGCGTTTTGACCCGCGTCCGACGGACGCCAAAACAAAATTCTAGAACCCCGGACGGATGCGTCCGACCGAGCATTGTGAACGCACTTTTACGATCGGACGGACGAATCCGTCCGTCCGTCCGATCATTGTGAACTCCCCTTTACTGTAGCGCGCGAAATTTAAAGTTTTGAATTTTGAAACCTCTTAGCTGAATGATCAGTGAGCCAAGACCTTTCCGTAGAGCCCAAGATCTCCTTCCTACGACTTGCCAACGCCGAGATCTGAGAGCGTGACGAACGGACGGACGCACGCACGGACGCAAAGCTCTCGTAGGGGTTCGCCCGGCTGAGGCCGGGCGAAAAAAGTATAGAGGACTACTAAATCAGATCACTGATGTATGATGTACAGTCGACCAAAATCACCAGCCACTGACAATTGTCCTCTGTTAGTGACACAAGGCGTCCACAACAATTTTGCACCTCACTGATAAAGTAGTACCAGTCACAGATTTGTCGCCATATGACCTCATATGACATATGATTTGTCACCATAAGGTTGGTCATTTCATTGGGAATCTATGTACTTATTGGCCTGCCGATCAGTGGGCCCGTTTCCTGTCTGAGCCGCAGAGACTACAGCATAGCTACATACGTAATATGTGCTACAACATTCCTCGCCTTTCAAACCAGTCAGTCTGGCTATCCTCTTGCGAGACTGGCTGGCGAGCATACCTTCGTCGCGCCGCGTAAACGAGAATAAATGAGCCTTCAGAACAAACGGCAATCCTAATCCAAGAGTGCCATAGCAATAAACGATTACAACATTCGTATTGCCAGATGCATTAGTTGCCGGAAGCGAAGAAGCAGTTTCGCATAACGTCACAACCTTGTGGTATAACGTCACAAATCTGTGGTATAACGACACTCGTGGTATAACGGCACTGTTTGTGGTATAACGGCACAAAGCGTGGTATAACGACTCACTTTTCGTGGTATAACGCAACATTACCTTCGCAAGTAGTGTGGGACATGAAAGCGAAGCGAAGCCGCGTTCGCTTTCTCAGCTGGTGGTGGCGTCAGCATCGCATACCGAGCGGCCTCGTTGTCTGAGAACCGATATAAAACGGAGTAGAATTCGTCACATCATCACCAATTAAGAAGTACAGCAAATGTGTCGAATTTGTGGGTCGACCTCTGCTCGCAATGGCTTACGCCTTGCCGTCTACCGCAATGAAATTCAAACTGCTGAGCGATGTCAGAAGTGACGTGAGTTCCACTGAGTTCATTCAGTTCCGTTATCTTTCGAGTGGCTGTAGAACTGCACTACATCGTCTACCTAAATAATGTAATCCGATACAACTTCACAAGCGTTCACTTGCGCCTGTCTATTTCAGTGTTCTGACGACGGCTCCGATCGAGGGTCGAAAGCTCGACTGAAATGTCGTGGAGCAGACATGGCGCTGTCACTAACAACTACAGTCGCCTTGAAAGTCCTGCTGACTTCCAGCTTTCGTTTGAGGGCCGAAACGTCGTAAACTACTGACAGAACCCTGCCACGTCGTAATACCAATGGAAACTTTCGACGTGATCCAATGCGTGACAACATCAACGCTTGAGTCGTGCGCCAAGCCAAGTGATCTACTCTGACCGAATACCTATTTATGTAGGTATGGCATTACTTTAGTATAGTTGTCGCTGCCATTTTAGTTTCACGCGTTGCTCATCTCTTGCTGTCCGTCGTGGGTCGCCTTGTATAGTGTACTTTGCTCCATGCATGATGTACTACACATCGGTCGGCACCCCATAGCCGATGCGTCTGTCCATGAATTCGTTTTGATTGGGCAAGGCTTCAAATTCAATTTCCTACGCAACGCAATTTATTTCGCTCGGCCTCAGCCGAGCGAACCCTATCAAGAGCTCGGCGTGCGTGCGTGTGTGCGTACGTACGTGCGTGCGTACGTACGTCACGCTCGCTTTGGGCTTAATAACTCGCTCGTCCGACGTCGTAGGATGGAGTTTGAGACATCGGCGAGTAGCCCGCGGACTCCTCTAGCCACCTGAGTAGACAAACCAAAAATAAATTTTCAAACTCGCGCGCCACAGTATCCCAAAGTGGGGTCCATTTTAAGACAAAAGTTGACCGAAGCTAGTCAAATCGCATATCAACGTGAAGCGCTCGAGCTCCTGAGCACGAATCCGACAACAAAAAGTTTCAAAAGTTTAAACAGAGAGCTACAGTAGCCAAAACGCGTCGAAAACTGGAAACGACACGCTTGCTTTGGGCTTAATAACTCGCTTGTGTGACGTCGCTGGGTCGAGGTCGACACGTCGACGGGTACCCCTCGGACTACTCTCGCCATCTGGGTGTTCAAAACTGAAATAAGTTTTCAAACTCGTGCGCTACAGTATCCCAAAGTGGGGTCCGTTTTAAGACAAAAGTTGACCGAAGCTAGTCAAATCGCATATCAAAGTGAAGCGCTCGAGCTCTTGAGCACGAATCCGACAACAAAAAGTTTTAAAAGTTTAAACAGAGAGCTACAGTAATCAAAACGCGTCAAAAACTGGAAACGACACGCTTGCTTCAGGCTTAATAACTCGCTTGTCTGACATCGCTGGGTTGAGTTCGACACATCGACGGGTAGCCCTCGGACTACTCTCGCAAACTGTGACGTCGAAATAATAACAAGTTTTAAAAACTGCGCGCTACAGTATCCTGAAGTAATGTCCGCAAAAAGTCAAAACTTTATAGAACCTAGTCGAATCGCATATCAAAATGAAGCGCTCGACCTCGTGAGCAAGAATCCGACAACAAAAAGTTTCAAAACGTCAATGAGAGGGCTGCAGTAACCAAAACGCGATGAAAACTGCAAATTTTGGTTTGTTATATCTTGGCACTCGTGCGTTGCAGAGTGGCGGTCTTGACATCGCTTAAGAGCTCACTGCAAGCCAACATCAAATCATGCTCACAATTAACCTGTAGTTTTGCGCTAGATTCCAGTGTCTTTTTTTAAAATGTAGTCTGAAAAGATGATTTGCTTGGTGTAAAGAATTAAACCCGAGCGATACCAATGTTGCGTAGCAAGACCACTCCAAAAAGTGTAGTCGCGAGGAGAGTCAAAGACGCTGCACGAAACCGGAAAGGGCCTTGCTACAATCTCAGTATAAATTCAAAGCTCAAAACCACTCCGCTTTTTAATAGAGACTTGTTATTATCATTCACAACGCACTGCGCATGACGATTCGTGTATAGATGCAGACCGATGTGTGTATAGATGCGAAGATTATCGAGATGCTCGAGTGGATCCATTGAGCCATACAAACTTATGTGACATTTCGCTAGCATCTCTATCTTTGGCGTCGATGTACTGTAGTCTTTCCACGACAACCAAGACTAAAAGTTGATGGTGGAGGAGACGAACTACAGGGCCATCAGCCTCCAGAAGGTCTCAAAGTTTTTAGATTTTGAATATTACCGAGTGTAGCTTTGAAAACTTTGAATTCGGTCTGAGAGCTCCCTCCGAGCAAATCGAGGCTGTATCATTCCAGGTCGACGGCGACCGACCAAGGATAAAGATCAGTTGCGGTGAGCAACGTGTAGACCTGCGCGGCACCGGTGAATTTTGATGGAACTTTTGCGTGTGTGATGTTCGGGCGTTCTTCTAGAACGAATCCTCTGAGAGACAATCCGCATCTGCAGTCAGTACACACACAGTCGACTAACAAGTGAACGTTTTCCAGCCGCCCGCTTTTGGTACAATGGAAATTCAGTTTTAACTGGGAGGCAGAAATGCAGTCACATTCGCCAGTGGCACACAGCATAAATTTCGATGGGCAGTCCAGCGATCACTACCTACTAGGTACATACTCTTAGCATTTCGACTGATGAAGACTGTGCCAGGCAGACGACATTGGAAGGCTTGACTGATATTTGTCCTCACCGTGCACGCCATAGTTTTGTATGCCCAACGCATGCGTTTTGGGTGATTCGTTGACGAGCAAGCGACTATTTTATCGCTCTTGGAGAATGAAGAGGACCATCAACTGGCGATGGGTCGAGTGAGTGAGAGTGAGTGGCAACCAACAACTACCAAACATCAATGGCACACTCAAGTCTGATTCATTCACAATTCCCACCAAACCAAAGCTCTGTCTCGCCCCATCTCTGGATTGACGTTTGCCCCATTTGTACCTTCTCTGATTGAGTCCCTCGAGGCAAAAGGGACCTTTTGACCTGGTCGCGCCCTGCGCACGTGGCACTGACAAATATCGTCTGATTGGTAAGTGCCTGATGCGTTCGACGGTGGTGCTTACCTGGGTTGGGCTCTTAGGGTAACCGTTTACTTTTGACGGATTTTTATCGATAGGGTATCACAGGCAGAGAATTTTGATTAAACGATTCTTGTTAAGTACAATACATATCTTGCCTAATGTTGCGGCCTGCCTCACTGGACAACAGTGGCAGTGTGCCGCTGCTGTCACATAGTGGTCAGTTAGTTGACCATTGATTGTAGCAATGTCAATATCAGTTGTAGTATCTGGGGTCAGCAGAAGTGTTAATGGTATCGTTAATGGCGAGGAAGGAGCTAATGCGGTCTTGTGAATGTTGGGAGAGGGGGGGGGGCATCCCACAGGCAGTGTTGCCGCGAGTAACTTTTTAACTCGTAAAAAGTAAAAGTAACGAGTGAAGTAAAGTAACTTTACTTTACTCGATCAGAGTTTCACTGTAAGTTACTTTACTTTACTTTACTCGATTGAATTTCCAAATACTTTACCGTAAAACCTCCAATAAGCGACCTGGTCGCTTATTATTTCAACCACCCCTCTAGGGGGGTCGCTTATTAGAGGGGGGTCGCTTATTGGAGGGGGGTCGCTTATTGTTCAATGCAAGTCTGAGTCGATACCTCAGCATACAACTTTGCAATTTCTTGCGTTGAAACCTGTTGATTGGGTGTCTTGGCTAACAAAACCTGACAGTAGGAGCATAATCAACGACGAGCGCGACTTTACACGCATTATTGAAGTTTGGTGTGCTTTTCTGTGATGAACAGTGGTAGATCAAGGAATGTTGGGCAGTCTTTGACAGAAAATGGGGAGTCGCTTATTTTTTCAATCCCCCCACTAGGGGGGTCGCTTATTGGAGTGGGGTCGCTTATTGGAGGGGGGTCGCTTATTGGAGTTTTTACGGTATATTACTATTTAAAACTTTTTAAAACTTTTTACTCTTTAAAACTTCTGACGCCTCTTTTCCTGCTCATCCCATTGAATTTGCTGCCGAAATGCAGAGTCAGACCTCAGTTTTAGTTGATTTGGAGACATGTGTGCTGCCAAACCGACCATATTGTGCGGTCTTTGTATGATATACCTACAGAATTATGTCGTTGCAGAGCATTCGTTTGACGAATAATGGTGATGGCAGTACTATCTAGTACTATTTAAAACTTTTTAGAACTTATTACTTTTTAAAACTTATTCAATCATGTTTCAAAATTTAAAAAGTTACTTTACTTTACTCGTTGAGATATTCTGAAAAGTTACTTTACTTTACTTTACTTTTTACGAAAATCCAAAACTTCGGCAACACTGCCCACAGGGCTTCAAAACCGTCAGAGTGCGAAACGGGTCACACAACGAATTAGGTAGTGAATAAGGCGAAGAAGATCGCCAGAATGTGCCAGGGTCCATTTTGAAGACTGGAAGATCCTGTTTGTTTCCAGGTGAATGATGTGTGACAGCGCGTCGTGTACAAATGAATTGCCATTATGAAGAAAGCTGTGCAACCAATCGCATAGGAGACTGGCCTTATCGATGGCAGCAGATTGGGTCGAACTCCTTCTGATTGTGTCTCTGCCAGTGTTAGCCCCCTGCTCGCTCTGGCCTCTGCTATCACTGCGTCCCTTCGTCTAATTACAGGCCTTGGCACTAGATAGAGCTCTTGCTGCCCGACCCTCAGCCAGCACTGCCCCCGTTCACACTCATTGGTCCAATCGCAGGCACTGGCATTGAATGGTTTTTGTTGTCCGAACCTCTGCCAGCACTGCCCCCGTTCACATTTAATGGTCTAATCGCAAGCACTGGCCATGGATAGAACTTTGTTGCCTGAACCTCTGTCAGCACTGCCCCCGTTCACACTTATTGGTCTAATCGCAGGCACTGGCATTGGATAGAGCTCTTCTTATTGCCCGAGCCTCTGCTAGCACTGCCCCCGTTCATTGGTCTAATCGCAGGCACTGGCGCAGGATAGAATGCTTGTTGCCTGAATCTCTGCCAGCCCCCCGTTCACACTTATTGGTCTAATCGCAGGCATTGGCACTGAATTATAGAACTCTCGTTGCCCGAGCCTCTGCCAGCACTCCCCCCATTCACATTTGCTGGTCTACTCGCAGGCACGGGCATTGGATAGAATTTTTGTTGCCAAACCTCTGCCAGAATTGCCCCCATTTACATTTGCTGGTCTAATCGCAGGCACGGGCACTGGATAGAACTTTTGTTGCCAAACCTCTGCCTGAACTGCCCCCGTTTACACTAATTGGTCTAATCGCAACCACTGGCACTGGATAGAACTCTTGTTGCCAGAGCCTCTGCCAGCACTGCCCCCGTTCACACTTACTGGTCTAAATGCAGGCACTGGCACTGTATAGAGCTCTTATTGCCCGAGCCTCTGCCAGCACTTCCCCTATTCACACTTACTGGTCTAATCGCAGGCACTGGAGCTGAATAGAATTCTTGTTGCCCGAACCTCTGCCAGCACTGCCCTCGTTCACACTTATTGGTCTAATCACAGGCACTGACACTGGATAGAACATTTGCTGCCCGAGCCTCTGCGAGCGCTGCCCTGTTCACACTTATTGGTCTAATCGCAGGCATTGGCACCGGATAGAACTCTTGTTGCCCAAAGCTTTGCCATAACTGCCCCCGTTCACACTTATTCTAATCGCAGGCACTGGCACTGGATAGAACTCTTGTTGCCCAAGCCTCTGCCAGCACTACCCCCGTTCACACTTATTGGACTAATCGCAGGCATTGGCACTGAATAGAACTCTCGTTGCCCGAGCCTCTGCCAGCACTGCCCCCATTCACACTTGCTGGTCTAATTGCAGACGCGGGCACTGAATAGAACTTTTGTTGCCAAACCTCTGCCAGAACTGCCACCGTTCACACTAATTGGTCTAATCGCAACCACTGGCACTGGATAGAACCCTTGTTGCCCGAGCCTCTGCCAGCACTGCCCCCATTCACACTTATTGGTCTAATCGCAGGCACTGGCATTGGATAGAGCTCTTCTTATTGCCCGAGCCTCTGCTAGCACTGCCCCCGTTCATTGGTCTAATCGCAGGCACTGGCGCAGGATAGAATGCTTGTTGCCTGAATCTCTGCCAGCCCCCCGTTCACACTTATTGGTCTAATCGCAGGCATTGGCACTGAATTATAGAACTCTCGTTGCCCGAGCCTCTGCCAGCACTCCCCCCATTCACATTTGCTGGTCTACTCGCAGGCACGGGCATTGGATAGAATTTTTGTTGCCAAACCTCTGCCAGAATTGCCCCCATTTGCATTTGCTGGTCTAATCGCAGGCACGGGCACTGGATAGAACTCTTGTTGCCAGAGCCTCTGCCAGCACTGCCCCCGTTCACACTTACTGGTCTAAATGCAGGCACTGGCACTGTATAGAGCTCTTATTGCCCGAGCCTCTGCCAGCACTTCCCCTATTCACACTTACTGGTCTAATCGCAGGCACTGGAGCTGAATAGAATTCTTGTTGCCCGAACCTCTGCCAGCACTGCCCTCGTTCACACTTATTGGTCTAATCACAGGCACTGACACTGGATAGAACATTTGCTGCCCGAGCCTCTGCGAGCGCTGCCCCTGTTCACACTTATTGGTCTAATCGCAGGCATTGGCACCGGATAGAACTCTTGTTGCCCAAAGCTTTGCCATAACTGCCCCCGTTCACACTTATTCTAATCGCAGGCACTGGCACTGGATAGAACTCTTGTTGCCCAAGCCTCTGCCAGCACTACCCCCGTTCACACTTATTGGACTAATCGCAGGCATTGGCACTGAGTAGAACTCTCGTTTCCCGAGCCTCTGCCAGCACTGCCCCCATTCACACTTGCTGGTCTAATCGCAGACGCGGGCACTGAATAGAACTTTTGTTGCCAAACCTCTGCCAGAACTGCCACCGTTCACACTAATTGGTCTAATCGCAACCACTGGCACTGGATAGAACCCTTGTTGCCCGAGCCTCTGCCAGCACTAGCCCCGTTCACACTTATTGGTCTAATCGCAGGCACTGGCACTGTATAGAGCTCTTATTGCCCGATTCTCTGCCGGCACAGCCCCCGTTCACACTAACTCGTCTAATCGCAGGCACTGACAGTGGATAGAACTCTGTTGCCTGCGCCTCTGCCAGCCGTCGTTGGAGATGTCGAAGCAAATTCCACAATTCGAAAAGTGTGAAATGCGCTCACTACAGTAACCTGAAGCTGCGCTTCAAAAAAACAAGACTTGGCCCAATCCTAAATAGTCTTATCAAATATCAAATTGAAGCGCTGGAACTCCTGAGCGCGAATCTTTCACTGGAAAGCTTCAATGGTTTATAGTTTTCGTGTTACAGTAACCCAAAGTTTTTGCGTCGAAAATGGAAAATTCAAATTTATCGAGATTCTTCCTAGCAGCACGCTCAAACTCTTGAGTGTGAATTTGACAACCACATTGAATGGTGACTATAACGTGTACATTATCAAGAACGCGTCTGAATCGGGAGCTGGTTCTGTCATAATTTGACACTTGTGCGTTGCAGAGCAACGGTCTTGACATCGTTGAAGAGCTCACTACAAGCCAACATCGACGCTCCAAAAGGCAAAAAGTGTGGTCGCGAGTTGAATTGAGACGTTACATGCACGAAACCGGAAAGAGCCCTGCTAGGTACAATCCCTGTGTGTTGCTGCAGAGGGTTACAGTAGACTAGAGACTGTTAGTTCTGGACCGTGTGGTTCCTTCCTATAAGAGTAATGCCACGCAGAAGAGGTACGATTAGAATACGCATTGACAGTGTGACACACGCTAACAACAACGGAAACGTTTTCTCGCGTGCAGCTCTACGTTCTACGTTCTACACGATACAAAACAGCAAGGACCACCGAAATCACTTCAGAAAGTTGTTTCTCTTGGGTGGCTGAGGCGTCTGGCGGGTCTTGGCAGTTCGCGCCTTGGTGCGTGCGGTCGGCTCATTCCCCTCCGTTCCCCCTTTCATCTTCAGCATCGCTTTGAGGGCCCTTCCATAGGGCTTGACTACCACCAGAGTGAGCACTGGGTCCCACAACGAATTAGTGGACGTAGCGAAGAAGATCGCCAGAACGTGCCAGGGTCGAATGGCCATTTTGAAAATAGGAAAGAGTATGAGAAGCAGAAGAAGGGGCAACTGGCAGAGGATGGGAACGGACGCTTGCAGCAAGGTCGCCTTCATAATCTGCCGCATGAGACGCTGACGTTTGCGCAGCTCCTCGTGGGCCCCCACATGCTTGATGTGGTCGCTGAGAAGTGGAGGCATAGGTTCTTCTGCTTCGTCGTCGTCGTCGTCGTCGTCGTCGTCGTCGTCGTCGTCGTCGTCGTCGTCGTCGTCGTCGTCGTCGTCGTCGTCGTCGTCGTCGTCGTCGTCGTCGTCGTCGTCGTCGTCGCCGTCGTCGTCGTCGCCGTCGTCGCCGTCGTCGTCGTCGCCGTCGTCGTCGTCGTCGTCGTCGTCGTCGTCGTCGTCGTCGTCGTCGTCGGCGGCGTCGTCGTCGTCGTCGTCGTCGTCGTCGTCGTCGTCGTCGTCGTCGTCGTCGTCGTCGTCGTCGTCGTCGTCGTCGTCGTCGTCGGTCTGGCGTCAGACTGGAAACCGAAAACCGACTGTTGGTTTGTAGTGGCTCTGGCAAGCGGTAAGCGAAACAGCAGAAGACAAATCGGTTTCAAAGTCAGATGGTGGATGCAAAGAGGCATCAGCCATTACCGCGCCCAAGTTACTTTGGCTGCCGGTTTCATCGACTGGTCACAGACCGAACAGTTGAAACCAGCTTGCTTTGTCAGTGACTCTCTGGGAAACCCTCCTTAGAAGCCCGTTTCAAAGCCGCTTTTGGAGGTTCGGTTTGACAGATTAGAGTTTGGCAGTCGGGAACTCTGACAGTCGTCGTCGTCGGCGTCATCTCATTGCCCACCTGAGCTTCCGCACCACCTTCCACGCCAGCGTCACTAACAGCACTTCTATAAGGAGCGCCACAAGGGGAAATGACGCCTCGTACAACAAATTCACCGTCGCGTACTCTCGATACCATTCATGAGTTGACGTGAAGCCATCTGCTTTGATTGTGAAGTTGAATCTCCCGAATACAGTACCCCAGGGGAGAGCGATCAGTAGGGGCGCCGCGTCGGCGCACGCCAACATTGCCAAAGTACGCCCGGGACTAAACCACTCGTCCACCCGTTTGGGATGCGTCATTTGCAGGGCTCTATTCAGAGTGGTCGGAATCAGAGGCAGTGACATGAACCAAATC